>PVLA01000143.1:261119-492565 GCA_004027455.1 Hydrochoerus hydrochaeris | reverse complement strand
CAAAACCACCTAAAGGAAGATGAGGATAGGCTTTCAGACCTTGAGGACAGGATCACAATTAGTGATCAGGAAAGGCTAGAACTTTTAAAAATAATAAAGCAGCATGAAGTGACAATCCAGAAGCTTCATGATGATGCTAAGAGTAACAATATAGGAATAATGGGCATTAGCAAAGATACAGGAGTCCAGGCAAATGACATATGTAAAGTATTTACAGAAATAATAGCAGAAAACTTCCCAAACATGGGGAAAGAATCTGATATGGAGATCAGTGAAGCATATAGAATACCAAACAGTCACAATTAACATAAATCCACACCCAGACAGATATTAAGTAAGATCTCAGACATACAGCATAAAACAGAATACTAAAAGCTGTCAGAGAAAAGACACAACTCACCTATCAAGGAAGCCCATTAGAATGATGGCCGACTTTTCAGCACAAACCCTCAAATCAAGAAGAGCTTGGAGTGAGGTATTTCAAGCCCTGAAAGAAAACAATCTTCAACCCAGACTGATGTACCCAGCAAAACTTTCATTCAAATTTAATGGAGGAACAAGATACTTCCATGACAAAGAACAACTGAAGAAATTCTTGTTCACCAAACCAATTCTAGAAAGAGTACTGAAAGACATACTAGACAGAGATAAAAATGACCACAATCCCCAAAACAACAACAGAAAAAAACTACCAGGTAGGATAAGCAAATAAGGGGAAAAGAAGCAAGAAACAACTTGAACATAACATGGCAAAGATGAGCCAGTACATATCAGTTATATCCATAAATATAAATGGCCTCAATTCACCTATAAAAATAGATTGACAGAATGGATCAAGAAACATGATCCCATAATATGCTGTTTACAAGAAACACATCTGACCCAAAAGGAAACTCATAGATTAAAAATCAAAGGATGGAAAACAGTATTCCATACAACAGGAACCCAGAAAAAAGCAGGGGTAGAGATTCTATTTGCAGACAACATGAACTTCAAGCCTAAAATGATTAAAAGAGATAGAGAAGGTCACCACATACTTGTTAGTGGAAAAGTTCAAGAGGAAGAACTAACAATTATAAATATATATGCACCCAGCTATGTAAGACAGATACTAATGGACATGAAAAAACAAATACACAAGAACACAATTATAACAACAGATCTTAACAGCCCATTGTCACAAATAGATCAACTAGACAAAAAGTCAGCAAAGAAATAACAGAACTGAATCATACCTGTGAGCAATCCAATCATATTAGAATACACATTCTTCTCAGCTGTGCACAGGACATTCTCCAAAATAGACCATATATTATCCCATAAGATATTCTTAATTAAATGCAAAGGTATTAAAATCATACCATGCATAATATCTGAACACAGTGCACTGAAATTGAAAATTAATGGCAAAAGAAATTGCAAAACCTGCCTAAATACATGGAAATTAAATAACAAACTTTTGAACAACCAGTGGGCTACAAATGAAATTAAAGATGAAATAAAGCAATACCTACAACTCAATGAAAATGCAGAAACAAGGTACTGTAATCTGTGGGATGCAATGAAAGTGGTCTTAAGAAGAATAGCAATAAATTGTCATATCAAGAAAACAGAACAAGCACAAATAAAGAACCTAATGCTCCATCTCAAGGTTCTAGAAAAAGAATAGCAAGCTAAACCCAAAGCTCATAGAAGACAGGAAATTGTAAAGATTAGAGCAGAAATCAATGCAATTGAAACTAAAAAAAAAAAAATACAAAGAATTAATGAATCAAAAAGCTGGTTTTTTTAGAGAATAAACAAAATTGACAAACCCCTAGCTAACTTTATCAAGAGAAAGAAAGGAAAAAACCCAAATTCATGCAATAAGAACTGAAAAGGGAGAAATTACTACACATCCCATGGAAATTCAAAAGATCATGAATATCTACTTTGAAAATCTCTACTCACATAGAGTGGAAAACACAGAGGAAATGGACAGATTTCTAGAAACATATGAACTACCAAAGCTCAACCAAGAAGATATAGCAATTTTGAACAACCCAATATCAGCTATGGAAATTGAAAATGTAATTAAAAACTTACCAACAAAGAAAAGCCCAGGTCCAGATAGATCCAAGGCTAAATTCTACAAGAAATTTAGAGAAGATTTGATGCCAATACTCCTTAAACTCTTCAATGAAATTGAGAAAAAATCAATCCTCCCTAAATCATTCCTGGAGGCAAGTATTACTCTGATAGCAAACCAGAGAAAGATCCAGTCAAAAAAGGGAACTATAGGCCAGTCTCACTAATGAATGTTGATGCAGAGATTCTCAACAAAATACTGGCAAATAGAATGCAGAAAATCATCAAGAAGATTATACATCATGACCAAGTGGGGTTCATTCCTGGAATGTAGGGATGGTCTAGCATACGCAAATCAATAAATGTAATACACCACATCAACAGAGCCAAAAACAAAAACCACGCGGTCATCTCAATATATGCAGAAAAAGCTTTTGACAAAGTCCAACACATGTTCATGATACAAACGCTTCAGAAACTCGGAATACTCAGTGTCTACCTCAAACTTATAAAGAACATCTATGACAAACCAACAGCCAACATTATACTAAATGGACAAAAACTGAAAGCTTTCACTTTAAAATTGGAAACAAGACAAGGATGTCCACAGTCACCACTCCTTTTCAATATAGTTCTGGAATCACTAGCCAGGGCAATCAGACAAGAAAGAGAAATAAAAAGAGTAAAGATAGGAAAAGAAGAAGTTAAATTATCACTATTTGTAGATGATATGATACTCTATATAGAAGACCCAACAAACTCCATTAAAAGACTACTAGAGGTAATAAACAAGTTCAGCAGTGTAGCTGGATACAAAGTCAATGCTCAAAAATCAATAGCATTCCTGTACACAAATGAAAAACTCACTGAGAGAGAAATTATGGAAATATCTCCCTTTACACTAACATGTAAAAAAAATGAAATACTTAGGAATTAACCTAATTAAAAATGTAAAAGACATATATACTGAAAATTATGCTACACTAAAAAAGGATATTGAAGAGGATATTAGAAAATGGTAGGATATTCCTTGCTCTTGGCTAGGAAGAACCAACATTGTGAAAATGGCCATACTCCCAAAACTGTTATACAGATTTAATGCTATCCCAATCAAAATACCATTGACATACCTCACAGATCTAGAGAAAACACTCCTAAAATTCATTTGGAAACAGAAGAAACCTAGAATAGCAAAGGCAATCCTGGGCAACAAAAGCAAGGCAGGAGGCATCTCAATTCCTGATTTGAAAGAGTACTATAAAATCACAGTGATCAAATCAGCTTGGTACTGGCAAAGAAACAGACCTGAGGATCAATGGAACAGATTAGAAGATGCAAGCACAACTACAAAGACACTCAGCCACCTGATATTTGACAATGGGGTTAACTATGTCCACTGGAAGAAGGACAGCCTCTTTAATAAATGGTATAGGAAAAACTGGTTCTCTACATGCCAAAGACTGAAACTAGATCCAAACCTATCACCATGCACAAAACTGAAGTCTAAATGGATCAAAAACCTAAATATTAAAATAGAAACACTGAATCTTCTAGAAGACAAGGTGGGTAGAAGTCTTGGAGACATAGGGGTAGGCAGAGAATTCATGAACAAAATGCAAACTTCATGGGAAAGAAACACTTCAAAGAATCAACAAATAGGATCTCATATTATTGAAAAGTTTCTGCACTTCAAAGGAAATCACCAACAGAGTGAAAAGAAAACTCACAGAGTGGGAAAGAATTTTAGCCAGCAACCCCTCAGACAAAGGACTTGTGTCCAAAACATATAAAGAATTGAAAAACTTCAAGCCCCCCAAATTCAAAGACCCTCTTCAAAAGTGGGCATCTGAAATAAACACACAGTTCTCAGAGAAAGATATACAAATGGCAAATAAATACACGAAGAAATGTTCACCATCACTGGTCATTCAAGAAACGCAAATTAAAACAACATTGAGATTCCACCTTACTCCGGAAAGGATAGCTGCCATCAAGAAATCAAGTGATAACAAATGTTGGCGAGGCTGCAGGGAAAAAGGAACACTGCTCCACTGTTGGTGGGAATGTAGACTGGTGCAACCGTTATGGAAATCCATATGGAGAATTCTCAGAAGACTAGGATTGGAAGCCCCTTTCAGTACAGCTATTCCCCTCCTGGGTATTTTCCCCAAAGAACTGAAAAGTTCATATCACAGTGATATATGTGCACCCATGTTCATAGTGGCACAATTTGTGGTAGCTAAATCCTGGAAACAACCAAGATGCTCATCAACTGCAGAGTATAGTGTACCTTGCCTAGACAGTATGTTAATTCATTGCATTACCAGTGCTGACACTTTTATGGTTTCATGCTGTACTTTCAGCTCTTTCCTCATGAAAAACAAGTATCATTTTGTATTATTTTGCTTTATAAATCATCTAGTATGGTTTCATGACAAACACCATGAAAGATGACGTATTTGTCATGATGACAATAAGAGGAGTTGTTAAGTGACTAGTCCTGTGTTGTTCTACAAATGCTTCACAAGTAGCTCATTTTTTGATGCTGATCATAATCCCAAAAAACACAATTTCAAACTCCATGATCTCCAAATGATAAAACTCTGAAATCCTAAAAGTTCTAATTGTTGTGAAAAAAAGAGGCTGTGCGTGAGGGGTCAATAGCCCCATTCTGAGGACAGGGTTGGTGTCATGTTGCATCAACATTGAAAACTTTTGTTAAAAAATATATCAATACTTACACTGGAATTTTCCCTAGCTGATGAAATTCCAGGACTGTTAATGACTTAAAACCACTTTTACCTGAAGCACAAGTGAAGTTGCTTACTATTCAAATATATTTATGCAACATAGGATGAAAAGACACTTAGGCAACAGCATTGCTGTTTGATCATCAGTATTGTTTCTGTCAAGTGTGTGGTTTGTGTGTGAGTGCATGCAGAATGGATTTCTGCAGATCTGAAACAGCATAAAATAATGACACACAACATGAGGAAATGTAATAGGAGATGCTTGTGTTAGTGTACATTGAACAACAGAAGACTTTTGAAAGAAGAGCACCTCTTTGAAAGTAAATGAGAATGTAACCTATGAGTAGAGCTAGACCCTAAAACTATAGCTAGCAGTTCATCCAGATGAAAGACTTTAATATGTAGTTAATGATGAAGAAAGTTGGTTAGCTCTTAGGAACTATCTATGTGTGATTGCATTCTCTACTTCCATACTATGGTTTTTCATGTCAAAATTTTTTTTTATTTAAAGAGAAAAAAACAGAAAAAGGATAGAAATATTACAGAATTTCAAGAAAAGAAGATAAACAGTAAGAAATCACAAGTTGATAAATTACATATTGTTCTTTTAGAAATAGTTTTTCAATTTAAAAATTAAAGCACACAAAGTGGACACTCAAGCAGTGAGAGTGCAAACAGATCTGTTCAACAATCCAATAAGAACCTAGATATATGGTCATCAATCCCACACATCTAAACATACATACAGCTATATTTTTTATAGCGCTTCCTATTTCCTCTTTTTTTACAATAGCAATTATACATTTTTAAAATTTTATTTAAGGACAAGAAAAAAAGCAAAACAGAAAAAAGGGTAGCAACAATACAGAATTCTAAAAGAAAGAAAAAGAAAGAAAAAAAAGGAAAATGAGAAAAAACCCCACTAAGAAATCAGTAGTTTATAAATTACATACTGTCACCCTGGATGTAGTTGTTCAAGTTACAAAGTTAAAAGGTACATAGTAAACATTCACACAGTCAGACTACAAACAGTTCTGCTCAAAGATTCAACAAAGATTCAGCAATATGGTCATCTATTTTACACACTCAAACTTACATGCAGTTATATCCCTTAAAGCAATTTCTTTTCCTCTCTATTTTACAATAGCAATTACAAATTTTGGTTTTATTACAGTTGTAGTTCTTATTTACTTTTTACACTAGAGACACAACATGATATTTATAAATATGATTCTTATTTATTTCACTAATGAGGATAGTCTCAAGTTGTCTCCATTTACCTATGAAGGCCTCAAGATCATCCTTTTTTATAGCTGAGTAATATTCAATTGTATAAATTTGACCAGAAAAGATTCATAACTTCTCTTCAAGCAGATCTGAAGTGAATGAAGTTGTAACTAAAACCTAAAATATTTAGCATTACATTCATGGTTGTCTATAAGTTGCAGAAGAAGAAGAAGCGGAAGAAGAAGAGGAAGAAGAAGAAGAAGAAGAAGAAGAAGAAGAAGAAGAAGAAGAAGAAGAAGAAGAAGAACAAGAAGAAGAACAAGAACAAGAAGAACAAGAACAAGAACAAGAAGAAAGAAGAAGAAGGAGAAGAAAGAAGAAGGAATGAAGGAAGAGAAGAAGAAGATGAAGAAGAAAGAAGCAGACGGAAGAAGGAAGAAGAAGAAGGAAGAAGAAAGAAGAACAAGAAGAAGAAGAAGAAGAAGAAGAAAGATCCATGGATCTAGGAACCAATGGAATCATTGATCACCTCCCAAACCCAAAAGACCAGGACAGCTTACAGACAACTAGCAACCCTTTCCATCACCTGAAGAACCTTGGTGGGTTTGAGGGAGCCTGGTGAGTTTCCTCCTGAAATAAATGACCTCAGTGGGTAAACAAGAGCAGCAATGAACTCCTCCAAAGCTGTAGGACCTTGGCAAGTCTGGCAAGAGTGTGGGTGAGTCCTTCTTTCATGTAGAGAACACCAGGAAAGTTGAGGAGAGTACCAACAAGCCCTCCCCCAATTCAGAGGGAGTGAAAAGGGCCTATGAGACACCCAGTGACACAGTAGGGTTCCAGCTGAGGTACGCATTATAGCCAAGTAGATCTGGCATCCTGGAACAGCCTGAAGTCACAGTAACAATAGTAACTAAGGGTTAACTTTCATCAATATCCTAGGGAGAATGTAGGACTCACCTAACAGGTGCTGCAGGAGGAATTCAAGTGACTGGCCCCTCCCCTTCCTGGTGGGATCCAGCAACTGGACAAACATCAACCCCACAGTAGGACCCTAGGACTTACACAATGGACAGTTACGAATAGTGGGACTGAAGAGATCAAAAGGTTAACCCAAGAGGTGAAAATGGCAAAACAACAACAACAACAAAAAAAGCAAACTGCAATCTCAAATGTCCAGTCCATCAGGAATAAGTACAGGAGACATCAAAATAGAGGACATTAAAAGTCGTACACCTGAAATTTCTGAAAAGATAGCAAGTGAAATAAACAAATAAGTCCAAGAGGCTATAGAGGAAATCAGATTAGAAATAGTCACTCATGTAAAGAAAAACATGGCAACCTTAATAAAGGAATTGCTCAGCATAGCTAGAGAAGATATAGATTTAAAAAAAATTATTTAAAGAGAAAAGAAAGCAAAAGAGAAAAGGGTAGAAATAATACAAAATTTTAAAAAAACAGTAAGAAATCACTAGTTGATAAATTACATATTGTCCTCAGAAATAGTTGTTTAAGTTACAAAATTAAAGCATACAAAGTAGACATTCAAACAGTAAGACTGCAAACAGGTCTGTTCAATGATCCAATGAAAACTTAGTAATCTGATTACTTTCCCCCTCTTTTTTACAATAGCAATTACACATTTTAGGTTTTATTACTCCTACATTTCTTATTACTTTTTACACTAGAGACACAATGTGATATTTATATATATTATTCTTATTTATTTCACTAATGAAGATAGTCTCAAGTTGTCTCCATTTACCTATGAAGGCCTCAAGATCATCTATTTTATAGCTGAGTAATATTCCATTATATAAAAATACCACTTCTTTTTCATCCACTCTGTGGTTGATGGGCATCTTGGTTGTTTCCAAGATTTAGTTATTACCAATTGTTCTGTTATGAACATGGGTGCACATATATCACTGTGACATGAACTTTTCAGTTTTTCTGGAAAATACCCAGGAGAGGAATAGCTGGATTGAGTGGAACTTGAAATCCTAGTCTTCTGAGAATTCTCCATACTGATTTCCATAGTGGTTGCACCAGTCTACACTCCCACCAACAGCGGAGCAGTGTTCTTTTTTTCCCCGCATCCTCGCCAACATTTGTTATCAGTTATTTTCTTGATGGCAGCTATTCTTTTCGGAGTGAGATGATATCTCAAAGCTGTTTTAATTTGCATTTCTCAAATGACCAGCGATGGTGAACATTACTTCATGTATTTATTTGCCATTTGTATATCTTCATCTGAGAACTGTGTGTTCATCTCAGATGCCCATTTTTGGAGAGGGTCTTTAAATTTGGGGAGCTTCATGTTTTTCAATTCTTTATGTGTTCTGGATATAAGTACTTTGTCTGAGGGGTTGTTGGCTAAAATTCTTTACCATTCTGTGGGTTTTCTTTTCACTTTGTTGGTGATTTCCTTTGAAGTGCAGAAACTTTTCAATAACATGAAATCCCAGTTGTTGATTCTTTGAAGTGTTTTCCATGAAGTTTATGTTTTGTTCATAAATTCTCTGCCTACCCCTATGTCTCCAAGACTTTTTCCCACCTGTCTTCCAGTAGATTTAGTGTTTCTGTTTTAATATTAGGTCTTTGATCCATTTAGACTTTAGTTTTGTGCATGGTGATGGGCATGGATCTAGGTTCAGTCTTCTGCATGTGGAGAGCCAATTTTTCCAACACCATTTATTAAAGAGGCTGTCCTTCAAGTGAACATGTTTAGACCCTTTGTCAAATATCTGGTGGCTGAGTGTCTTTGAAGTTGTGCTTGTATTTTCTAATCTGTTCCATTATTTCTCATGTCTATTTCTGTGCCAGTACCATGCTGATTTTGTCACTGTGGCTTTGTAGCACAGTTTCAAGTCAGGAATTGATATGCATCCGGCCTAACCTTTGTTGCCCAGAATTGCCTTTGCTATTCTAGGTTTCTTCTGTTTCCAAATGAATTTTAGGAGTGTTTTCTCTAGATCTGTGAGGTATGTCAATGGTATTTTGATTGGGATTGCATGAAATCTGTATAACAGTTTTGGGAGTATGGCCATTTCTACAATGTTTGTTCTTCCCAGCCATGAGCAAGGAATATCCTACCATTTTCTAATATCCTCTTCAATATCCTTTTTTAGTGTAGAATAATTTTCAGCATATAGGTCTTTTACATTTTTAATTAGGTTGATTCCTAAACATTTCATTTTTTTAGATGCTATTGTGAAGGGTGATATTTCCATAATTTCTCTCTCGATGAGTTTTTCATTTGTGTACAGGAATGCTATTAACTTTTGAGTGTTGATTATGTCCAGCTACACTGCTGAACTTGTTTATTACCTCTAGTAATCTTTTAATGGAGTATTTTGGGTCTTGTATATAGAGTATCATGTCATCTGCAAATAGTGATAATTTTTCCTTTCCTATGTTTGTTCCTTTTATTTCTCTCTTTTGTCTGATTGCCCTGGCTAGTGTTACCAGAATTATATTGAATAGGAGTGGTGATAGTGGATATCCTTGTCTTGTTTCTGATTTTAAAGTGAAAGCTTTCAGTTTTTTTCCACTTAGTATAATATTGGCTGTTGGTTTGTCATAGATGTCCTTTATAAGATTGAAGTAGACACCTAGTATTCTGAGTTTCTGAAGGGTTTTTATCATGAACATGTCTTTGACTTTTGCATCCATTGAGATGACCATGTGGTTTTTGTTTTTGGTTCTGTTGAGGTGGTCTATTACATTTATTGATTTGCATATGTTAAACCATCCCTGCATTCCTGGAATGAATCCCATTTGGTCATTAAGTATAATCTTCTTGATGAGTTACTGAATTCTATTTGCCAGTACTTTATTGAGAATCTTTGCATCAATGTTCATTAGTGAGATTGGCCTATAGTTCTCCTTTTTGTTTGGGTCTTTCTCTGGTTTTGTTATGAGAGTAATACTTGTCTCCAGGAATGATTTAGGGAGGATTGGTTTCTTCTCAATTTCATTGAAGAGTTTAAGGAGTATTGGCATCAAATCTCTAAATTTCTTGTAGAATTCATCCTTGGATCCATCAGGACCTGGGCTTTTCTTTGTTGGTAAGTTTTTAATTATGTTTTCAATTTCAATAGCTGATATTGAGTTATTCATAATTACTATATCTTCTTGGTTGAGCTTTGTTAGTTCATATGTTTCTAGAAATCTGTCCATTTCCTCTGTGTTTTCTACTCTATGTGAGTAGAGATTTTCATAGTAGGTATTCATGATTTGAATTTCCATGGGATCTGTAGTAATTTCCCCCTTCTCAGTCCTTATTGCATGAATTTGGGTTTTTTTCTTTCTTTTTCTTTATAAGTTTAGCTAGAGGTTTGTCAGTGTTGTTTATTATCTCAAAAAACCAGCTTTTTGATTCATTAATTCTTTGTATTGTTTTTTTAGTTTCAATTGCATTGATTTCTTCTCTAATCTTTACAATTTCCTCTCTTCTGTAAGCTTTGGGTTTAGCTTGCTGTTCTTTTTCTAGAAGATTGAGATGAAGTGTTAGGCTGCTTATTTTCACTCATTGTTTTCTTGATATGACAAGTTATTACTATGTATTTCCCTCTTAAGACCACTTTCTTTGCATTCCACAGATTATAGTCTGTTGTTTCTGCATTTTCATTGAATTGTAGGTATTGCTTTATTTCTTCTTCAATTTCATCTGTAGCCCACTGGTTGTTCAGAAGGTTGTTATTTAATTTCCATGTGTTTATACAGGTTTTGCAATTTCTTTTGCTATTCATTTCCAATTTCAGTGCACTATGGTCAGATATTATGCATGGGATAATTTCAATACCTTTACAGTTACTTAAGAATGTTTTATGGGATATTAAATGGTCTATTTTGGAGAATGTCCCATGTGTAGCTGAGAAGAATATGTACTCTGATGTGGTTGGGTAGAACACTGTAAATGTCTTCTAAGTCCAATTGCTTGCAGGTATGATTCAGTTCTGTTATTTCTTTGCTGACTTTTTGTCTAGTTGATCTATCTCTTTGTGACAGTGGACTGTTAAGGTCCCCTGTTATAATTGTTTTCTTGTGTATTTGGTTTTTCATGTCTACTAGTATCTGTTTTATATAGTTGGGTACTCCTTTATTTGGTGCATATATATTTATAATTGTTCTTTCTCTTCAATTTTTCCACTAACAAGTAGGTAGTGACCTTCTTTATCTCTTTTAATCATTTTAGGTTTGAAGTTCATGTTGTCTGCAAATAGAATCGCCACCCCTGCTTTTTTCTGGGTTTCTGTTGCATGGAATACTGTTTTCCAACCTTTGACTTTTAATCTATGAGTTTCCTTTTAGGTCAGATGTGTTTCTTGTATACAGCATATTATGGGATCATGTTTCTTGATCCATTCTGTCAGCCTGTTTCTTTTAATAGGTGAGTTGAGGCCATTTACATTTATGGATATCACTGATATGTACTGGCTCAACTTTGCCATGTTATGTTCCAGTTGTTTGCTTTCTGCTTTACCCCCTTATTTAATTGCTTGTCTTACCTTGTGGTTTCTTTCTATTGTTGTTCTGGGGATTCTGGTCATTTTTATCTCTATCAAGTATGTCTTTCAATACTGTTTGTAGGGTTGGCTTGGTGGACATGAATTTCTTCAGTTGTTCTTTGTCATGGAAGTTTTGCTGGGTACATCAGTCTGGGTTGAAAGTTGTTTTCTTTCAGGGCTTGAAATACCTCACTCCAAGCTCTTCTTGACTAGAGTGTTTGCTAAAAAGTCTGCTGTGATTCTAATGAGCTTTTCTTGATAGGTGAGTTGTGTCTTTTCTCTAGCAGCTTTTAGTCTTCTGTTTTTATGCTGTATGTCTGGCATCTTAATTATTATGTGTTTGAGTGTAGATTTATGTTGGTTGTGACTGTTTGGCACTTTACATGCCTCACTTATCTGCATATCAGATTTTTTCCCCATGTTTAGGGAAATTTTCTGCTATTACTTCTGTGAATATTTTAGTTATGTCATTTGCATTGACTCCTGCCTCTTCACTGATGCCTAGTAATCTTATATTATTACTCTTGGAATCATCTTTTAGCTGCTGGATTGTCATTTCATGCTGCTTTGTTATTTTTAAAAGTTCTACCCTTTCATGATCACTAATTGTGATCCTGTCCTCAAGGTCTAAAATCCTAGTCTCAGTTTCATTTAAACAGTTTTACCTGCTTTTATAGAATTTTTTGTTTTTTGTATGTCTCAGTTTGTTTCATTAATTTTGCTTGTTTTCTGTATTGTTCATTCAAGGTTTCAAACAGTTTCCCATGCTCCTGTACTTTTTTCTCTATTTCTTCTTTAGCTGTGCTCAACAACTCCTTTACTAAGGTTGTTATTTCTATCTTTACATGGGAGAGTACATCTAATTTGATTTTCTCTGTAGCCTCATGAAGTTGTTTTTTTTTTATTTCATTTGCTATCTTTTCAGAGATTTCTGGTGTATTAGTTTTGAAGTCCTCTGTTTCAATGTCTCTTGTACTTGATCCTGGTAGACTAGTTGTTTGAGATTGCATTTTGCTTTTTCATTTTGCCATTTTCCCCTTTTCAGTTAATATTTGGTCCTCGTCCTCCAGTCCCACTAGTGTTAACTGTTGATAGTGTGTATCTTGGGGTCCTAATGTAAGGTTGATGTTTGTCCAATTGCTGAGTCTCTCAATGAATAGGTAGGCCAATCACCTGACTTCCCACTGCAAAACCTGTTGGGTGAGTCCTATATTCTTCCTGGGATTCCTAGTACTACTGATGTAAGTCAACTTTTAGTTGCTGCTATTACTTTATCTTCAGGTTATTCCACGTCACCAAATCTTCCTGCCTATAGTGTTTGTGTTGGCCTAGGCCCTATTATGTCCCTATTGTGTGCCTGTGTGTCTCATAAGCTCTTTTAATTTTCTCCAAGTTGAGGGAGTCCTTATTAGCACACTCCTCACTCTGCCTGATATTTTCTGTGTGCAGGAAGTGGTCACCCACACTCTTGTCAGACTCCCCCAAAGTCTTACAGTTAGTTGGTGGGAGCTTTACTACTGGCCCTATTTACCTACTGTACACCTCTATTTTAGGGCATACTCACCACACTGACTGGAACCTGCTGAGATCTCTTTGGGTTAGGCAATTACTGAATATCCCTTCAAGCTAGCACAGTTAATCTCCTGCAGTCCAAGGTTCTGGGAGAAAGATGGGAGTGGAAGATCAACAACAATATTAGGTGCAGGAGGTAGGGAGTGTCCCCGAGGGGCCAACAGATGTTCTGGGTCCAGGCATCCACAGGGCATGGGGTAAGTTCCCATGGTGGTGTTGCATTCCTCAGTGGCAGCTGGAGTCTTGCAGGAAGGGCACAACAGCATGAGCCAAGGTCCCAGGGCAGCACATGTTCCCCAGGGATGGTGTGCATTGTGCAAGGAGCATAACGGTATGGGCCAAGATCCCAGGGAGGCCTTGGGTACCTCAGTGGTGGCTGGAGTCGCATACAAATCACACTCCTGCATGGGCCAAGGTCCCAGGGCAGCATATTTTCCCCAGGGCCAGCACAAGTCATGCGGGGAGTGCAAGGCAGTACAGGTCAAGGTCCCAGGCAGCATGCATTCCCCAGGGATAGTGCAAATTGCACAGGTTGTACACAGCAGTGCAGGCCAAGGTCCTGGGGTGGCGTGGGATTCCTCAGTGATGGCTAGCATCATGTAGAAAGCTGATACAGATTTTAAAAATATAGGATCATGGGAAAATTATGGAAATCTTAAAATGAACAATAAAGAAAAGAAGTAGAATGCATGAAACAAATTCAAAGAGATATCCAGGAAATAAAAAATTCTATTGAAAGCTCGCAAAATTGTTTGAAAGATGAGGACAGAATTTTAGACCTTGAGGACAGGATTGCAGATAGTGATCATGAAAAGAAAGAATTTTTAATAATAACAAGATGGCATGAAATGACAATTCAACAGTTTTAAGGCTTTGCACAGAGAAGCAATATGAGACTAATAGGCATCAATGAAGATGCAGGAGTCAATGCACATGATATCAGTAAAATATTTTCAGAAGTAATAGCAGAAAATATCCCAAACATAGGAAAAGAATCATATATACAAATAAATGAAGCAAATAAAACACCAAACAGTCATAACCAAAATAAATCTATACCAAGACATATAATAATTAAGATCCCAGAAATTCAGCATAAAAACTGAATACTAAAAGCTGTTAGAGAAAAGACATGACTTGCCTCTCAAGGAAAGCCTATTAGAATCATGGCAGACTTCTTAGCACAAATCCTCAAGTAAAGTCAAGCATGGAGTGAAATTTTTCAATCTTTGAAAGAAAACAATTTTCAACCCAAATTAATGGAGCCTGCAAAATTTTCTTTGAAAATTAATGGAGAAATAAGATACTTCCATGACAAAGAACAACTGAAGAAATTCATGTTCACCAAAGCAACCATACTAGATAGAGATAAAAATCACTACAACTTCCAGAACAACAACAGAACAGCAACAGAAAGAAATCACCAGACAGGTCAAGCAAGTAAATAAGGGGGGAAAATCAGGAAACCAACAGCAGGAAAATAACATTTCAAAGTAGAGCCAGTACATATCATTCATAACCATCAATATAAATGGCCTTAATTCACCAATTAAAAGAAATATACAAAATCAACAATATGCTGTATACAGGAAACACATCTGATTCAAAAGGAAAGTCATAGACTAAAGTCAAAGGATGGAAAACAATATTCCATGAAACAGGAACCCAGAAAAAAGCAGGGGTAGCTATTCTATTTGTAGGCAACATAAAATTCAAATCAAAAATGATCAAAATAGATAAAGAAGGCCCCTACATACTTCTTAGGGGAATAATTCAAGAGGAAGAGCAAACAATCATAAATATATATGCACCAAACATAGGAGAACCCATGCATATAAATACTAATAGACATGAAAAACCAAATTTACAACAACACAATTGTAATAAAGGACTTTAATACCCCATTGTCACAGAGAGATAGATCAACTAGACAAAAGTCAGCAAAGAAATAACAGAACTGAATCAAACCTGTGAGCAAATGAACTTACTAGACGTTTACAGAGTGTTCCACCCAAACACATCTGAATACACATTCTTCTCAGCTCTAAAAAAGACAATATATTACCCCACAGAATATTCTTAAGTAAATGTAAAGGGATTGAAATTATCCAATGCATATTATATGATCATAGTGCACTAAAATTGGAAGTTAATGGGAAAAGAAATTGTAAAACCTATATAAACACATGGAAATTAAATAACAACCTCTTGAAAAACCAATGGAATATAAGTGAAATTAAAGATGAAATTAAACAATACCTACAATTCAGTGAAAATGCAGATACAACATATCAAAACCTGGGGGATGCAATGAAAGCAGTCCTCACAGGGAAATATATAGCAGTGAATTATCACATCAGGAAAACTGACCAGGAACAAATAAACAACCTAATCTTACAGGATAAGCTTCTAGAAAAAGAAGAGCAAATCAAGCCCAAAGCTTACAGAAGAGAGGAAATTATAAAGATCAGAGAAGAAAAATGCAATTGAGAGTAAGAAAACAATACAAAAAATTAATGAATCAAAGAGCTGTTTTTTTGAGAGAATAAATAAAATTGATAAATCTCTAGCCAACCTTATCAAGAAAAAGAAAGAAAAAACTCAAATTCATGCAATAAGGAGTGAAAAGAGAAATTACTAAAGATTCCATGGAACTTCAGAAGATCGTGAATATCTACTTGGAAAATATTTACTCACATAAGATGGAAAACAGAGGAAATGGACAGATTTCTAGAAATCTGAATTATCAAAAATGAATCATCAAAGCTGAATCAAGATGATATAGCAATTTTGAATACCCCAGTATCAGCTACTGAAATTGAAAATGTGACTAAAAACTTACCAACAAAGAAAAGCCCAGGTCCTGATGGATACATGGCTGAATTCTACAAGAAATTTAGAGAAGATTTGATGCCAATACTCCTTAAACTCTTCAATGAAACTGAAAAGAATGCAATCCTCCCTAAGTCATTCCTGGAGGCAAGTATTACTCTTATACCAAAACCAGAGAAAGACCCAACCAAAAAGGAGAACTATAGGCCAATCTCACTAATGAACATTGATGCAAAGATTCTCAACAAAATACTGGCAAATAGATTGCAGCAAATTATCAAGAAAATTATACATCACACCAAGAGGAATTCATTCTGGGAATGCAGTGATGGTTTAACATATGCAAATTAATAAATGTAATACACCACATCAACAGAACCAAAAATAAAAATCACATGGTCGTCTCAATAGATGCAGAAAAAGCTTTTGATAATGTCCAGCACATGTTCATGATAAAAACCCTTCAGAAACTCAGAATACACGGTGTCTACCTCAATCTTATAAAGACCACCTATGACAAAGCAATAGCAAACATTACACTAAATGGACAAAAACTGAGCTTTCACTCTAATCAATATAGTTCTGTAAATACTAGCCAGGGTAATCAGACAAAAGAGAGAAATAAAAGGAATACACATAGGAAAGGAAAAAGTTAAGTTATCACTATTTGCAGAGGACATGATACTCTATATAGAAGACCCCAAAAACTCCATTAAAAGACTACTAGAGTTAATAAGTGAATTCAGCAGTATAGCTGGATACAAAGTCAACACTCAAAAATCAATAGCATTTCTATACACAGACAACAAACTCACTGAGAGAATTATTATGGAAGTGATTCCTTTTACAATAGCATTCAAAACAATGAAATACTTAGGAATCAACCTAACAAATGATGTAAAAGACCTATACACTGAAAACTATAGTACTTAAAAAGAGAGCTTGAAGAGGATGTCAGAAAATGGAAAGACACCCCTTGATCTTGGTTAAAAAGAATGAACATTGTGAAGATGGACATACTTCAAAAACTTACATAAATTTAATGCAATTCTGATCAAAATGCCAATAACATACCTTACAGATAAAGAGAAAACATTCCTAAAATTCATTTAGAAACAGAAGAAACCTAGAATAGCAAAGGCAATCTTGGGCAACAAAACAAGGCAGGAGGCATCGCAATCCCTGACTTGAAATTCACAAAGCTGCAGTGATAAAATCAGCATGGTACTGGGGCGGGGGGACAGATCTATTGAGGATCAGTTGAACAGATTAGAAATGCAGACACAACTTCAAAGACACTCAGCTACCTGATATTTGACAAAAAAGGTGCTAAACATGTTCACTAGAAGAAGAATAGCCTCTTTAATAAACGGTGCTGGAAAAATTGGCTTTCCACATGCTGAAGACTGAAACTAGACCTATGTTTATCACCATGCACTAAAGTCAAAATAGATCAAAGATCTAAATTTTAAACCAGAAACACTAAATCTACTAGAAGACAAACTAGGTAGAAATCTTGAAGACATAGGGGTAGACAAATTTAGTTCATGAACAAAACACAAACCACCTGAGAAGTACTTCAAAGAATCAACAACTGGAATCTCATCTTACTAAAATTTTTTTGTACTTCAAAATAAATTACCAATAGAGTGAAGAGAAAACCTATAGAATGGGAAAAAATTGTAGCCAGCAGTCCCTCAGATAAAGGACTTATATCTAGAACATATAAAGAACCAAAAAACATTAGGCCCCCCAAATTCCAAGACCCAATCCAAAAATGGGCATCTGAAATGAACATGCATTTCTCAGGTGAAGAAATATAAATGGCAAGTAAATACATGAAGACATGCTCAACATCACTGGCCATTCAAGAAATGTAAATTAAAACATCATTGAGATTCCAGCTCATTCTAGAAAGAATGGCTGTCATCAAGAAATCAACTGATAGCAAATGTTGGTGGGGCTGTGGGGAAAAAGGAACAGTTCTCTACTGCTGATGAGAGTGTAGACTGATGCAACCACTGTGGAAATCAGTGTGGAAATTCCTCAAAAAACTAGGATTAGAAGTCCCATTTAATCCAGCTATTCTTCTTCTGGGTATTTTCCCAGAAAAATTGAAAATGTCATGCCACAGTGATATATGTGCACCCATGTTTATAGTAGTACAATTTTTAATAGCTGAATCTTGGAAACAACCAATATACCCATCAATCTCATAATGGATAAAATGATCTGGTATTTTTATACAGTGGAATGTTACTCAGCTATAAAAAGGATAATCTTGAGGCTTTTACAGATAAATGAAGGCAACTTGAGACCATACTCACAAGTGGCATAAATCAAAATCACATTTATAAATATCATACATTTCCCTAGTATAAAAAAATAAAAATCTGAAAGCATAATAAGATCCAAAATGCATAATAGATATATGAAAGGGAAAGAAAGTGCTCAAAAGGACAGAACTACTGGGATATGGGAAAGGAAAAAAGGGAGAAAGGAAAAGATTATATGTATGTTGGTAAAGATATATAAATATATGTATGTATATGTTAGATAGATACGTATTACTAATCTCTCTTAGTTCATCAAAAAGAACAGTTTGTGCTGTTATTGTTTGATTGGTCACTTTTGTGTCTAGATTTTGTAGCCTGAACAAGTAGTTGTGAGATAAGAATAGGCAATATATTAACTAGTGTTAATTCCTTACTATTTTTCTTTTTTGAAATTCTGTATCATTTTATCTTTTCTTTTCTGTTTTGCTTTTTTTAAAGAAAAGATGTATTCCAGTTCAATTGTATCAATCAAATGACTTATTTAGATTTCTTGAAAATCTATTTTCCTTTGCAATGAAAAATGAAAATGATTTAGGGTTTATGTATATTGATAGCCACATAAAAGCCTTTTTAAATTCTCCTAAGCATAGAACTAGCAAGATATTTACATCTTTACTTATTAATGATAGTGCCTTAATGTATTTTTTGCTAAGTCACTGATGGCTTCTTGACCAGTTTATGAGAGAGCAGGAAGCGTATGATGCAGACAGTACTTTGGAATTTTTCAAACATTTCAGAAAAGAGGAAGTATATACAGTTCTCAGTGGCCTCTGAGAAGCAAGCACCTTGCTCAGATATTGCCAACAGTTTGGAATTCAGGTAACCATGTCTACTCTACCCAAACTAAAAATGACTATGACAGAGCTCACAACTGATTCCTGAATTTTTATCCTTAGAGTTCAAAACAATTTTCAGTCATCAACACAATTCACCACAGCCACTACCAACCACTTAAATTGGTACAAGTTTGCCAAACTTGCTATATGCTATCTTTGCATTCTTTTTCAGGGCTGCCTTTCTGTTTTGATGTCAAAAAAAGAACTAAACATTCTAAAGTGCCAAACTTCTTGATAATTTTCTCAGTAGATCTCTTTTCTGAGGACTTGATAATCTTCATTGCCATTTTAAATGCTAATCACATTCGAGAAGCGCTGGAAAATATAGCATGCAACTGTTACTTGGTGCATCATGAACCACCCATAAGATACCTCTTCTTCAGTTATATAAAGCTGCAAGTGGGCTGGTTTTCCCCTGAATAAGGATAACAATTTAATATGAGCTGGTGCCATCGGGATATAAATGGAATCTTTCTAATTTCTCAGTTAAAGGAATTATGTATTCAGGTAAAATCTTATAAATATTAACAGCAAACCCAGAAGGAAGAGAGACATTAACAGAAAGGGATTGTTACTATAATGGAAAACTACTCTTTAGATCTTTCAGGTGTGGCACTGGATGGCACAGTCTCAGAAGCAATTGTTTTAGTTTTCTGCCCCAACTTCCTAAAGCCTAAGAGGCATGAAACATGTTCTTTCATTATGGAATTTTGCCGTGTCCTTTTCTTGATTATAGTCATCTTTCTTTTAAGTTGCTATTAGTAACAAAGTTGAAAACAGTCATTCAAACTGGTAAAAGCTGCCTTGTCTTTTTAAAAGCCAACGAATGAATTTGACATATTTTTTCCTGTATGTCACCTCTTGAAAAAAAGACCTCAGGAAAACAAAATTTTAAGGTTGCACCATTTACTGAAAAGACATTTTTGTAAACTATTTTTTTTTATTTTAGCTACAAGAATTTATTCCTTAGCTGATTGAAAATAGGTAAGGAATTGTTTGGATTTATTTTTCCTTTGTCACATGGCAATTTCTTCTCTCCACCTCCAGCCTGGCAGCTGGTAGAATCTGAATGGCTATTTCAGACGTTGCATACTACTTGGAAGAAAATAAACTGTACTTTGGGCTTACAAATGCTCGAGGATTGCTATAGCCTGTGAAATTCAGCCTAGGCTTTTAATCACTGGAATGCTTTAACTGAATCTCATCTTCTCAAGATCCAGGTGAGACTCTGGGGCAGAAGCAGCTGGACACACTGACTTACAAGGCTTGGATACCTTTGATAAAGCTCCACCACATTTTATGTCCAATGCAGCTTTGCATGAGACCATTCAGATAAATTCCTGTAGCTCCTGAATACAAAGATGACTTACTCTGAGTTTTGATAGTCACAGAATGAATTCAAACCAGCTTTTAAGATATTGAGCTACTTACCTGGTTGGATCTTTTTATTCTTTTAAGGATTATTTTATTTGCAGATAAAAAGGATATGGGATTGACAGCCACCCTACTGTGTTTCAAATAACTACCACTTTCCTAACTTTGGGAAAATCGCTTTCCTTAGTTAATCTTCAAGATCTTCAGGTATTAAATGTAGGTGCAAATTGGTTTCTTCTTCATCAGTTTGCTGTCCAGCTAATTTTCATTAATATTAAGGTGGCAATCCATCCAAAGTATTTGGAATGTCATGGGGTCATTTTCCCTCAGACTTCAACTGTGCCCATACTTTTGCTTGGACTCTTAGTTAAATGCTGATTCTGACTTAAGAGACCTAGGACAGAACTGCTATTTTTAATAAGATCTTAGGTGAGCCCATGTTGTTATTCTATAAGGTACCATTTTGTAAGATGTTCCTAAGACATTTAAAAATTCTTTATATCCTTATTATTGTACTATTAAAATTTACTATCATTGTCATTTTTACCAGGCTTTACAACTAATTGCAATCTCAGTTTAAAGAATAAATATATCAACAGTTTTATGCGTTTGTCCATACTATTCTTAATACTGTATACTTAAATATTTGTCTAGCTTGTGCTATTTGCTTGTTATACTTCGATTTTTTTAACCTATTATCATTAGTAGCTCTCTCTCTAACAGAAGATTAATTGAGAATACTATCTCTCTTATTTTTGGTTTTTGACCTTTAGCTGAGCTGTTGTTTTCCAATCTTATCCTTCAACTTTGGTTGATGTGCTATTCTCGGGAGTTTCCGTAGTCTCTGATTTACCTCTGCTATGTACCTACATAATCAAATTGCACATCAGTCTGTGTTCCCACCTAGATTTTATGGTACTTACAAGTAAAATCTATACACTATTTGTATTTATAAATTCATCACTCAACACATCTTTGACACATAGGAGGAATCTATTAGACTATTGAAAGGGACAGTAGGTAAATGTATGAATCTAGTCTCCTAAAAAAAGGTCAACTTCTTAACATTTGGGCATTTGAATTGAAAGACATAATAATTTTTGACTTTCATTTCCTGGCAAATATTTTCTTGGTTAGTTTGTTAAAATCAAGTTGAGAGCTAAGGTGATTGTACTACTAATTCTATTAGTTCTTGGAACAAAACAGTTAACATTCATAGGATTAAATCAATTTTGCATGTCTATATCTGGTAGTCTGAGTAACTCTTTTGAAGATAACTATGCAGAATAACAACATTTGTTCCTACTACCTTGCTTTGAAAGCCTATATATTTATTATTTTGAGTTCTTTTTTATTGTTATTTATTTATTTCTTTAGTTTCTTGTTTTTCTTTTGTTTTGTTTTGTTTTTCCCTCTAATACAGAAAGGATAGATGTACATGCTTATGCTTATACATGCCTAGAACTCCTAAAGCATTTATAAGAATTGATTTTATTATGTTTGATGGTATGAACAGCTACTTTGAAGAAAATGAGACATTATGGTAGCCATTGCTGATATCCTATCATCTTGTTGTACTGTCCAATAATGCTTTTATTCTTTGTTTTGATTGATTTTAATCTATTTTCTATTTGATTTCAATATGTGTGAAGGTACGGGCAGCTATTTTGAAGAAAACAAGAGATATTATGGTAGCCATTGTTGATTTTCTTATTGTCTGGTTTTGAAGGCCCATAATGCTTTCATTCTTTTGTTTTGATCAGTTATATACCATTTTGTTTTGTTTAAATTCATTGTGTGTGAAGATATGGACAACTATTTCAAAGAAAACAAGAGGCATTATGGTAACCACTGTTGATTTCCTATTTTCTTGTTTTGAAGTCCTGTGCTCCTTGCATTGTTTTGTTCTGATCTGCTTTGTTCTGTTTTGTTTTGTTTTATTCTCTTTAAAATACAAAAACACAAAATACAAAAATACAAAAGAAATCAAGTTAAGCATTGGAATCTTTTCTCTCTCTATCTGAGATGTGGTGCGTTACAGCTTGAAGATAAAGCCTCTGCCTAACTCTCATTTGGACCATAGTGTCAACCAGATTAACAATTTCTACCAGCCTCAGCCTATTCAGGTAAGTACCAGACAAAAAGTAAGCCAACTATTCTCTGTGACCTCTGGACTGCATTTCCTGGGGAGCATACCTAACACATGAGGACCTGGATTTCTTCTAGACAGAGTTCTTGGAGGCTGTGAAACTGAGTTTGGCTGGATTTAGTGACACCTACCACTGTCTCATCACCCTTCCATATAACCAAAAACCCAAAAGAGTGACTAATTGGGGGAAGTGGCTTATTAATTTATAGAAATCTTGCCAACAATTCAGAAAAATTTTGAACTACAGTCTCTGAAACTTTTTACAAACTCTAATCTCAAATGGATGTAGTTTGATTAGCTGATTTATCAATGCTATAAATTTTCTTAGGATTCTGCTTCTCAGTTATAGCTATGCATTAGAATCATCTTGGGTATACTTGAATAATACTGATGCTGGGTTAGAACAACAGAGTCATTTTCTCCTGAAGCCTAGGCATTTTTGTTTTAAAAGCTGCTTAGTCTGACTCATACACAAGGCTGAACATCATTATTTTTAGTATATGCATGCATTCTAAAATAGCCTATACATTAATAACATAGCTGAATGAGTAATAGGTAGAAGAATTCCTGTTTAAAATGTAACTATTGTTTTGCATATTGTAGGTTTTCAATAAGAACAAGATGCATCTATATTAAAATTTTATGTCACTACTGCTTGAACCACTTAACTGGTGAAAAGAAAAATGGAAGAAATTGTTTCTTTTGGTTTCTTATTTCAGAGGAAGTATGGTTCTTGTTGCTAAGGTAACAGTCATCCATTCATGTTTTTCATTGTGTGGATGTGTTAATAATCCTCTCTAATCCTTATTTTCTTGGAGAAAGACTTATCCAATCAAAAATTAATTTTTAAACAACTTGGTGATGATCTGATATAAATGAAGTGCTATAGGAAGCTAAAAAATAGAACCACCAATGAACTAACAGAATAAAGACAGAAAATATGCTTTTAAATAAACCTCTAGAGATCATGAGGGGAAAAACTTGGTGATAAAACAGAAAAATAAGGTGAAGAAAAAGAGAATCTATATTTTATTTATTTATTTATTGGTGTCTGGGATGGAACTCACAACCTCACACTTGCCGGGCAAGCACTGTGCCTATACCCTTGACCCAAGATAATCTGAATTCTAAAAAAGTGTATTTCAAACTTTTCTCCAATACTAGGGTTGTGCAGGAAAATGAGGAAGGGAAAATGTTAGCAGAAGATCCTTCAACCATTGCTTCAACTTTATTTTGCCATATTATTACTTTGTTCTGTTAAATTTCAGGAATAAGTTGCAGGGTTTTGGAGAATAATAATCTAAAAACCTTATGTTTTAGAAACAGAACATTTTAAAGACATACAGCACTACTCATATATTTAAATGGGCTAAGTATATGTGTTTAAGTGTGTGAGAGAGAGAGCAAGAGAGAAAGGAAGGGAGGGAGGGAGGGAGGGAGGGAGAGAGAGAGAGAGAGAGAGAGAGAAGAAAAGAAAGAAAATCAGGAACCCATAATGGCATGAAACATTACCACGATGGCAGTCATCATTGGCCTCTGTCTTACAAAGCTGGATGCTGAAACATGGGCCCTGTATCTGGGAGAGGGAGAGATAGTAATGGTATTTAAGGCATCAAAAAGTATCTTTTCAGCTGTTTTTAAACTGCATAAAAGCCCTCGTGAATGTTCTGTGTTGCTATGAGAGCTAGAAAATCTGCTTAAATGTGATCCATTTTGCATAGTCTCAGAATTCTTGTTGACATTAGTGGGGCCCAATATGCCAAAAAATGAATTACTAGTGTATACTAAAATAAGCCTCCATAAAATCTTTGAAGCTATCTTAGTACATTTAACAATTCTTTTCCAAGAGTTGGACTGCTTTTCATGACTTCCTGTGGAAGTGAAATCTGGATTACATCTTCAGGGAAACCCACCTACTCAGTTTAATTTTACCCAGCTCTAGTTCTTTACCAGAAAGGGAGAAAAGATGAATTGTGTGGGAACTGATAGCTCAAATGGAAAAAGGAGGGAGAGACAAAAGGGAGGGTGGGAAAAAGATACCATCTCAGTCCAGGGCTATTCTAATCACTTTTCAGCGTAAGAAACAAAGAAAAAACAAAAACCAAAAAACAGTTATCAAGTCAAACTGTATTTAGAAGCTAAGTCAGATGATCCTGAAAGAAGGTGGACTGCTTTGGCTGTGGTAGGATTGAGGCAACCCTAGTTTCCAATTGATGTTCTTTAATCTTAAAAAAAAAAACAAAAAAAAAAACAAAAAAAAACCCTCCCTGTACCCCAGGGAGTGCAACTCTAAACAATGTATTCTCATATTAAAATCCTAAGCCCAGACATGTCCAAGACCTTACTTAAGATGACCTGGGCAACTAATGGTTCACACAAAATTACAACCCAATTATCTCTCATTTTACACATTGTGTTTGGGACACAGACCCTTCAGAGAGACTTCACCTCAAAGTAAGAAATCAAAACAAGATAGGTTTTGCCCCCTGATTCTAGAAAACCTTCAGAAAAGCTGTTCAAATAAAATATTTCCTTAATAAAACTCATATGTCACATTAATTAATTTATGTAGAAATAAATAAAAATTCATTTTCCAAATATGGAGTCATGGGGCAATTTTTTTTCACTATTCATTTTGTGTTTTCTTTTACTGATATATTTTTTAATTATATATCACAGTCAGTAAAGCTTGCTATCATACTTAAAATTTCTTTGCTTTAACAGTGCATTTAAAGTACATAAATGGAAAGAGTGGTGGAAAAATTACATCTTGTCCCCATTTGTACATTAGAAAGAAAATCAGATATAGCTATGATTTAACCTTAATAAATCAAAACTCTTTCAGGAAGATTTGATGGTCTGACTCTAACACAGAATTCATTCAAAACTGTCTCCACAGCTGTTAGCAGCTTTTGTTGGAATCTGTGTAAAATAAAACATTCAAATACTAATTCCATGTCTACAAAGCATAAACATAACTCTTGTTCTGACAAGCAAATTTTATAGCAGTTTATTTTGGTATATATTACTATTTCATTTTTTGGCATTAAACCCTTAACCAATGTCATCTCCCTTTATATGTTCAAGCCTGTAGATCTCCCTTTATATGTTCTGCATTTTCTTTAAAAACAGGAAAATAATACCCTTAAAAGTTTTTTGGCTTTGTATGATAATAACTAAGAAGTGTGTAGCAATTAGTTTTCTGGGGGAATTACTGGAAAGGAACTACAAAAGGATTGTTGACTGTTTCACCATTTCCAAAGACAAAGAAGAGAATTTCTAAATATGAATTTTAGACTCTGTTGTTTTTGACCAGCTACTAAAAAGTGAATGATGATTTTTACACTCAGATCTCTTACTGAATTGCCTGGCACATAGTAGGGACTTTAGAGATACATCCTGAAAGTTGAATGTATTCATTAATATGAGTCAAACAAAAGTGGACTCATTTTAGTCTAGCAGATGACAGTCAAGTCAGGATCCTGTATTCAACATGCTATGTGGGCTTCGGGTGGCCATAGATCATTCCCCAAGGATTATAGACAAAGGGGACAGAGTTTTCTTATACAGTCAGCTGTGTCTACAAAACAGGGAAATAATTTGCAGTCAGGTCAAATGCCTTTGGAGAATGTGATTCATTGCACTGTTCATGACCTATACCGAATTTGAGTTTGGAGATCTTCATCTCAGTTTGAAACTAGGTAGATTTATGGGTCTGTCCACACTAAAAAGCAGTTTGACGTCATCCCAATAAGAATTGTACTCGGTAGAGGGAATATTAAGGTAGTAGTTATGTCTATGTTACATAAATACTCAAATCTTTTCCTTTGCTTGTTATTTTAAGAAATTAATTGGCTTAAATTAGTTTAGCTATAGAGGTAACCAGCACATAGAGAAGGGAAACAATGGATTGAAGCTATTGTAAAGAACTTTTCTTTTTGCCTTCTCAATATCATGGTTTCTTTAGGATAGTATAATTATGCATATACACATATATGCACACTCATATAGATATACACAAACATATATTCTCCAGATATAATGGTAGATACAGGTATTGATAGCTGTAAGTATTTAAGTAGTCTATTTTAAATAAATGGAAAAGTAAAGTCAGTGTAATTCATAATTTTGCCTATATGAATAATTATATTTTTGTAATTAAATATGTGCTCTAAACTTGAAACTCAGGCTGCAAGTGCAACTCAATGATATAAGCTTGCCTAGAATGTGCAAAGATCAAGTTTCAGTCCCCAACACTTCAAAAAATAAAAATAAATAAAAATTAGGTACAAGATATTCTGAGGAATATAAAAAGCTTCAAGCTGGGCAAAACAAATGAAAGAGAATGACACCATCTTTAAGTAAAATACAACCTTCAGCATTGGTGTTTTGTAACACGTGATGATTTTACACTGAATATAATTTTGTATTTGAGGGACAAAGCAGAATGTAATAGAAAGAAGACTATGCTATGCGTGATAGGCTTCAGCAAATCTGTTGATCATACATCGGTAACCATACTCTTTGAACATGGCCTAAAAAAAAGATTGAGACAAAAAAACTCTTTGAAGGAAATTAGCAAAATAAATAAATTAGTGAAGATTTTTAGCTTTATTTTTTGCATTTAGTTTAATTGGTAAATTTGTTTGGTATATGTAATTCTATTGCCTCCCAGAAAAAGTTCTGATCTTTTAATATTAGGATCTGCTTACATTTTTCTATTTGTTTTTAGTACATTGTGTACATTTTTCTATTTGTTTTTAGTACATTGTGTACACTACATAATGTTTACATTCCTTGTGTGGAATTGGTGCATGTACACAACACATTTGAATTCCTTTTTCATCCCCTTTCTTCCTCTGCTTCTTCTCTCCCTCTGTTTTTTGATCCCTTTCTCATTTGAGAAAGATCTACCCATCTTCAATTTTCATGAAGAGAAAGGGAGTGTTTGAAAAGAGTGAGCAACATGGTAGCATGTTAGAGAGTTGAGGACGATGATCCAAAATAGTCCCTGGAGTGATGGTGCGTGAGGAAGTGTGGAGAAGTGTTTGATAGTTGGATCAAGTTGTTATTAACTCTGTATAATATTTCTTTTACATTATCCCTAAATCGAGAATAAAAGCCTATAAGCACAAGGGTCTTCCATTAATGGCAACTTGGAAAATACGGAACAAGGGAGAGAGCTCCTTATTGTGGTATGATTTGCTGAGGAGAAGGAAAATCATACACAAGAGGGATAAAAGAATGCAATTGATAATTATTTATTGAGGTGTTTATTGAAGTATCTTGGTCTTGGCCAACAAGTTCTGAGCTCCATGAGAACAGGAATTCTTTCTATCCAATGCACTAGTGTACCCTAGTAAACAGGATCTCATCTGGCATCTGGTGCTTAATAAGTGCTCAAAAATTGTTGCATAAATAAATGAGTAAAAATTGATCAGAAGACAGAAATTCATGCTGATAGAAGACCAAGAATCATAAGTATCTCCTCAGGAACAATCAAAAGTAAGAGAAGGCACTGAGCATCTTACAGACATCAAGAATGAAGGATTGGGAATTCCAAAGTAAGTTTAGGATATTCAAGGAACAGGCAATCATTCTCTTTCTCCCTGACTTAGGGTACTCTAGCAGGATTCTGATGAGAGCCACCTGGAGTAGCCATGAGATTTACAAGTTACAAGCTCATTCCCCTACAAGACTGCCTCCATTTCAGGTGCCAGTCATGCTTGCGGAGTCCTCAGATATATCAGGCCATCTGTGTTATAAATGTGAAAGTTCTCATAACTCCTCAGTTTTGATAATTCACTAGAACTACTCACATTTGAAGAAAATGATATAAATTAATTTTATTACAGAGGAGATACATCCGAAGAATTAGTTAAATGGAGAGACATAAGGCAAGGTCTGAGAAGAAATGATGTCCACAGAAATTTTGGGATTTCAACATAGAATTCAGTCTCCCTTTCCCTACAAGAAGTTGGTCTTCCTAGTAACCCTAAAGCTATCCAGGGGCTCATAATGATTTATCTCATTAGCTTAGCAAATACATTCTATCACTTAAACATCATATAGGAATATATTTATCAAGACCTTAATATGTCAAATAAGATCATTTAATATTATTTTAAGATATCAATTAATTCATTTTTGGCTCTATTATTTTTATCCATAAGACTTAGCAAAAAAAAAAAAAAATGGTGCCAGAAATCTCAGGCTAACATTCAAGTTTTTACTTATTAAGGTCATTGATAAAATTTTCTACAGTGTTTAAATTTGGTAACTGATAAGTAAATCATTTATGGTACAGTAACACTGACAAATATTTCCAAGTATAAAATTAATTCCTTTATCAATTCTCCAATTCTGCTGTGTTTATGAAGTGTGGTCACTTTAACATCCATACACATCTGTGTTATAAAAGAAGCCAAGCACACCAACTTTTTCATAAGTTTATCAAAGATTCTATTAAATATAATAATACAATTCATCTATATAAAAATATGAAATTTCCCTCCTAGATTTCCCATCTGTAGTTTTTCAGCAGTGTTCAAGAATTTTTATCCTGCACCAGTCTACCTCTTTACAAGTTCAATTATTTTGTAGAGAAGTGAAGGAATTCCATAATCACAAATTCATTCATTCATCTACTCTTTGAGTATTTAGCATTATCAAGCACTATGCCAAGTCCAGGGGATACAGAAGTGAATGGAGCAGGTAAGTTTTCCTTCGTGGAGCTCCATGCTAGAGATAGGTTTGGGAAGGCAGACAATATAAAGCAAACACATTAGTAAACAAGAAAAAATAAACTGTGAAGAGTGTAACTGGAGGAAATAATTAGGGGGCGTATAGTTAACCAAGGAAAGCACTTTAGAAGATTATCTGGGGAAGGTCTTTGTGAGGAGTTAAGGAAATGATGAGACTCAAAGGTAAAGAGGTGAAAGTCATTCTAGGGAGAAGTAAAAGCTGGTTCTGCACCCTGGGGGAGGATAGAGATTTGGTGAGATAGACGCTAAATCTCAGCAGGAAAAAAAGGGCAAGTGGAGGAGCAACACTGGGGCAGATAAGTTGGTGTCTTGCTGGCAATGACATGAACTTACAACTTTTTTCTGAGAAAAATAGAAACTCACTAGAATATTTTCAAAATGTTCTAGGCACATGATCTCATTTTTAGATTTCTCTGCCCACTCTTTGCAAAGTAATGGAAAAGGAAAGTAGGGTGGAAATAGGGAATTAAGCAGCAGCTTAATAATGTAAAAATATTCTACAGTCCTGCAAACCAAAACATACACTTTTTCCATGCAGGAAATTGAAGGCAGGAATGATTTGTTTAATTTTATAGAGGCAAAATAAAATATCGGCATCAGGAAGAAAAGAAATCAAGTCTAAGAATTTCCTTCACTGGGATAAGACTTAGAGAAATTTGCCTGCACTAAAAGAGCACCCATCTCACTGACAAGTGCCAGAGGCAGAGAAATGATATGCCTGTTACAGCAAAGGATCTAACAATTTTCACTTCCATTTCCACATTTTACCATTTAGGCATGCAGGCAAAACAAACATATGTCAGGAATATTCAGTTAAAGAATATATCATATTATGTCATTTGAAAGCTAATTGTCATTATATCAGGAAAAATATCACTTTGCTACTCCATATTTAACTAATAAAAATTAAGGTTCCACAACAAATGATCTTGAAGTTTTGTGAATCCAAGTTTTCTCAAAAGAAGCATGTCAGATTTTATAAAGGAAAAAAAAAAGAAATTTCAGGAGTTGATATGCAGAAATTTGCTTTACAAAGCAATTCTGTAAAAGATACTACCTTGAGAATATTTGTGGTTCCAATTAGAGAAGTTTAATGAATACCTGTTTCACCTTTTGCAAAGTTTCACTACATACTAGGACAATCCTGGGGAATTCAGATCAATTCAAGTCCTCTTTGAATTAAACCAAAGTTACAATTTCAGAAAAAAGTCATTTTAGTCATTTATAATTATATGGTAACTATAATCAATATTTTTTACTAGAATATACTGTAGGAAAAATAGTAATATTTGAAAAAGACCTTCACTGGACTTGAAATATTGATTTTTTTATTCTTGTTAGCATACTTGATAATTAGGGATGGGTATTTTAAAACATTATTGGCCATTCAAGAAAAAATATAATTTATCTTATGATATATTTTCCTAGTTTTGAAAATCTCTCTTACATGTATCTCATGGGACAGTTTCTTAGTTTTGAAAATATCTCTTACATGTATCTCATGGGACAGTTTCTTAGTTTTGAAATTTTCTCTTAAAAAGTGTTGTATTTTATGCTCTGAGTGGCTTTGCACACATGGATGGCCCCCCCTTCCTTGTATGCATTTACTTCTCCACCTTTCTCCTCCCTAGCCCATCTTTTCTTTTTATCCTGTGCACTGTTTACAGATATTCAAAAGAAGAAGATTGCTTAATTATAAGGGATAAAAAATTTTTTAAAGGCTGCCATTGCAGAAAATGTGGTCAGGAATGGAGTCTCAGGGACTTTGGCTATGAGAGCAGTGCTGTTTTTCTGACTGTTTTGGTATTTTGGTGATTGTAAAGAAATGGCCCTTAAAGTTGCCATGTCAGGCTGGTGATAAAATGATGTCTTGGGGAAACCAAACCCTTTTTTTCCATGTGGTTTTTTTTTTCCTCCTGTAATTAGACTTGCCATTACTGGGGACTCTCTTTGTTATTAACAGCATCCCTCTCACTCTGCTCAGGGACAGCAATAGCTAAGTAAAGGCGTCCCCTTACATACCATGCTGAAGATTGGAACACAAACTGCATTCACAACAGCTGCATTTTTCCTTTGTGAACCTCAATATCTTCAGGGATCCTTGGTTTTATTTGCAGGAACCCTGCTTGGCATCCTTCTCCCTTGTGCTTCTTCACAATGTTCTATTATTCCTTATGAAAAACATAAAAAGATATCTGCTGCTCTGGCCTTTCAAGCTCCCAGCCTGCATCACACTTCTCTGGAATTGGTCACCAGCCAAGACCATCACTAAGGAGAAACATGTGGCTGCCACTTGTGTCTAGTGCTCATCACACTGAATCTGGTAGTTTCCATTGAAAGCACCGATGTCACTCTTCCAAGTGAATGAATCCCTTGGGGATTGTATAGAGAGACTGGGATTGCTTTTTATCAAGCCAGGGACCCCATGTTTTCTTCGCAAACCATCAGCACACTCACCTTCTGCTGTTCCTGCCAGCACCGGGGCAGATGTAACTAATTAAGCACACTCATGCATTTGTTTTCTTTGAGGCTCTGTCTGCTCTCTGCATCTTCCACTGTGCTCTGCTTACATGTTACCCAGTAAGGAAGTCATCCATGCTGTCCTTTCTCTGAGACAGATTTAAAGGGCTGTGATTTAAAGAACCCTATTTCATAAACCCAAACCAATGTTGAGTTGTCAATTTCTTACTAAGCACTCTCAGAAGATATATTCAATTGGCCATTAATTCATTCATTAGAGAATTGTTGAGTACCTATATGCAAGGGCCTGATTAATGCAAAGAAAATTCAACACTTGTCTTCATATAAATTATAATTTGGTGAAGGGACATGGGTGATCTCTATATAAAGATAAAACCAAAGATGACTTCATATAGGGATAAACCCACTTGCAAAACTAAAATAGTAGTCTGAGGAACAGAAAGATTGTCCAGTCAAGGGGTACCATGTGATATGGACCCTAGTAAGGAAAAGAAGCCAGTTATCTGGCAAGCTGAAAGAAAGCATATGGAAGAGGGATCAGCAAGCAGGGAGGCTCGGAGGCAGATTTTAGTTTATCTTGCTTTAGAGACAGAATGCCAGTACAGTGGGTATATTTGGAGGGATATATTGGATTGAGCATACGTCTTTTCAATGTTTCCAATGAATAATTTAAACATAGAATAAAGAGAAGTTAGTAGATTTTTTCCAATTAAATGGAAATACGATGTGAGTATAACAATTCCTGACATATAATAATACTTTATAAATATTTTTAGATAAACCTTAGAATTTCAGCTTTCAATAAACATGTATTAATAGCAATAACATCAGTATTAGTAGAAATTATATCGGTTTCGGCATGCAAGCGTCATTTAATAGTCAGAAAACACTAAAATGGATAACTATAGTATCACTTTAAAGTACATGGAAACAACAGATTAGTATCTAAAATGCTTGTTGAGGGTCATGGAGAAAGAGTGGCTCTAACTGAATCCCAGATCTGTCTCCCTATCACTCTTATCCATCAGGACAGACAAACTGTAAATTAGGTCCTGAATTAAAGGACAAACAAATACGCCTAATGCAGGGGACACAAGCCTCGCTGATAATTCTACTGATTCTTCAAGGCAGATATTAAAGATCTCTATTCAAGATGGACATGACGGCACATACCTGTAATCCTAGTAGTTTAGGAGGCTGATGCAGGGGGATCACAAGTTCAAGGCCAACCTGGTCAATTTAGCAAATCTTGTTTTAAAATTTTAAAAAAGTTTTAAAAATTTGAAAAAAAAGGGCTAGGAGTGTAGCTCAGTACAGAGGCTCAGGATTAAATCTATCAATCAGTCATCATTCAACAGAGGAAGAAACTAAGATTTAGGCAGAAAAAGGGGGCAGACAAATGGTACAGAGTTGTGATTCAAACCTAACACTATGTTTCTGATATATCTTTATCATCTAAGTCTTTTATGCAGCCAAAGTTAGAAACCCTAGGGGAGAAAAAGGCCTCTCTCATTGCATTAGACAAGATATTTTTCTGCAAGCTAATTGCATCAATTAATGTTTTTAAGATGGAGGCAAAACAAATGGACTCACTGAATTGAAGTTACGAGAGGAGGAAGGGAGATTCCTGGAAGATCACTAAAACAGCTCACAGAATGGAAGAAAGTGCAGAGCTATGAAGTTCCAGGATATATGTAAAACAATTGCCCTGCTGTGGACCAAGTCTTTGCTCTCTGAGTGCTCTCTTAAGGGCTTTCACCTGATTCGCTTCCTTGCTTTGTAGATTCTACGTATCTTGAACTCCTTCAAGAATTGGACTCAGATTGGATCAGCTTAGATCAGGTTCTCCTCCCTGTATTCCAAAGGAACAGTCATCTGAAGGAAATGTAGTTTTCATTTTGAAGAAATAAAAAGTTACTCCATAGATCCTCTCTAAACTTCACAATGTACAAATAAAGAAATTAAAGTACAAGGAGTGGAAGTATCTCCCTCTACCACTAAGTTCACCTACATTTGATCTGAAGAAAATGCTTAATAAAAATGTCATTTGTTCCCAGAATGTTAGGCCTCTCTTTCTGCCTTAATGACATTTTCTGTCTTCAGTTATAAAATTTTTATACTTTCTCATTAAAACCTGTATTATTATAAATAATCTGCTTTTTATAACTTGGTGTAACCTAAAATGTTATAGATATACTTTTAGTTAGTATAAATCATATTTTTAGGGTCATAGAAGATAACCAAGAATTTATAAACAAAATTTGCTGGTCGAAGACACTTTCCCACAAGATCCTTAAGCTTGGACATCAATATACTGTTAATCTTTTATTATTTAGAGCTTTGGGGTAATATTTCAGGCATATTTTTACAAGGTCAATACCCAGATTTCTATGTGTATGCCAAGTTAAGAAATTATGCTTGGCATCACAATTTCAACTAGCAAATATATTATTCTCTCTCTATTTTGTTAGCTAATGAGTACTGACAATAGCTATTCTCAAACAAGTTTTTGGACTCATGCCACCTATCTATTGGTATGAAAGAGTATGAATCCAACTTAATATCAGGTTATTAACATTAAGACTGAATTCAAAATACTGTTTTTCCAACAAAAACTAACCCATGCTGTGACTATGGTAACCCCCTCAGTTGAATCCAACTGTCCGCTGCCCCACATAAGCAGGAGGTCAGATTTGAGTTAAGCTGCCACCACTGGAATCCACTGTTCTTGAACTTATTTTACCATTTCCACTGGCTAATAGAAAAATTTAAACTTAAGTGCAAAGTGCTTGGAATAATCTGAAGGAAGTTCAAAACCTTACAAGGTCTGAACTTGAACTCGTTTCTTTAGCATCCACAGTGGATACTGATAACCTTCTGGGAATTAATCTCACAATCAGTCCACAAGAACGATGGGGGAAAAGAGTGATGAAGTTAGGGTAGAGACATCAAGAAGATATTTCCTTAGGGTTTCAAAAATATATATATTCAGAACATCAATCTCAGTAGCTAGGCTGACAGATGATGTTTTAAGAAATAAGCATCAACAGCAGGGAAATAGTTTCTTTAATTGTGCAATCACTTTTGGAGCTATTTGGTGTCATCTGCATAAACTCTCCTCAAATACAAACACACATACACACCCACACACATTTACTGAGGGCAAATACCCATCGCTGTAGTTAATGGAGTGAAATACAGCTGAAGTGGGACGAGAACAGCAGGGGAGGAATTGTGGAAGCCAAGTTAACTGCTCTGTTAGAAACTGACTCTTTCTGCTTCTTCCAGCCAGACTCCATATTATCATGCATGCTGTGGGATGCAGATGCTTTATTTAGTGAACGACCATACAGGATAAGAGGTCAGCAAAATACTACACATGAGGCTTTCTTCACTTGATTCAATACAGAAACTTCTTCCTTCTCATTGCACCAACATCTGCAAAATTACGGGTGATGATGACAATGAAGCTTGCCAAGACCCAGTCCTCATTTCACATTCTATTTGGGGCTGAAAGATTCCGGTATGAGAATCATGTCAAAAAATGGAAGGATGTCACAAAACAGCCACCGCCGTGATGGAGGACCTAAAAGGATTGATTTATGAAGACGGATTAAACAACTTAATAGAGTGGCCAAATCCTGACCCAACTCCATAAGACTGCCATACACTTCGAAGTTTGAAAGGAATTTTGTGAGCAGAAAATTTCAAGGACAGAATGGTCATGGAAGGGATTGGGAGTGTAGCTGAGAAGTTAAAATCGACCTTTAAAAATCAGATTTTTTTAAACAAAGATAAGCAGTTTCTCCTGCTTCCTTGTGTTGAGAACAAAAACTGCTACTACCACCCTGGCCCAGCCATAGCACTGAGGAAGTCTGAGCATATCTGGTGGGCTGAGCCCCACTAAATCTACACATGTGTATTTGCTGGCTCTTGTTCTGCCCCTTCTACAAATTAAAGTACTTCTGTGTGCCTGGGAGGATGTGCTGTGGGGTGGGTTAGTTGCTCTCTGCATTTGGCCACATGATAAATAAACTCATTTTATCAGTTTTTGAACTTTTCTCATAATCTTGCCACCAAGCAAATTCAGAGTCGGGGCCCAAACTCAGGCCACTGACCAGGCCCTGTAATAACAGGATAATAGGCGGCGGATCTCTATTTACCTCCGATGTTACATGCAGGACAATAGCCAGGGCAGCTGAGCCAGGCAAGATTTAAGATTGCGTTCCTCAAAGTGATTCACTGGAAATGTCTTTTCAGAAGTGCAAGACAATTCTAGAATGATGTTAAACTCCAGGGGACAAATATCCTCTAGAGAACTGCATGAGCAGGGAGTAAATGACATGGCTTGATAGGTCTTTAACATCTAAGGTTTTTTTCCCCTACTTTCAAGTCATTATTTTTGCTTTTTCAGATTCATTTTGGGGACAAAAAGTCTTTTCTTCTCATACAACACATGACTTTAACATCCAAAACATGTGTCTCTGACAGTCTGTTTACAGACACATCAGAGTGATTATTTCAGGCACTTAGTAAGTATGGCAATGGTAACTTTTGCATCCTAATAAAACATTTCCCATAAAAATGAAAATAAAATGGAAATAAAGCATGCTTGAAGCTAGCTTCTTTTCTGGCTAAGATGCAAAACTTGTCATACAATGGTAGTAGTTGCAAATGGGCCATTGTTTTGTAATTGAGAAAAAGGCCTTTTGTTACTTGCAAATATACTCACAAATTTTTGCCCTATTCTTATGAGTGCTTGACTATGAACATAAAGCATTGGCATTTAATAGTTATCAAAAATAAAGCTAATATTATTGTCTGCTTAAAACAATGTAACTCAGTGTAAATCCAGTAAAATAGGGAAAGTCAAAATGCGGCAGGACTTGCAGGTTTAGGATTGGCTTCCAAATCATTTATTTGACTTACACCATCTACTCCAATGATGTACTGCAGCATTTTTAGCATGAAACTTAATCTCGTTATGCTTTCATTTTTTGGGAGGGGTTTTGTTTTGTATTCTATAGAGAAAAAAACAGCAGCAGTGATTTCTGGAACAAGAGTCAGGATTTTGACATTTTTCTTTGATTTACCAAGAATAGATAGGATTGTTGACTTACATGTTTTGAGTCACTTAAACTAGTAAGGGGAAAAAAATCTTTACCTACTTTAAAATTTTCCTGGTTTATATCATAGCTCAGTGCATGCGGTAGAGGATAAATATTAAATTGAACTAAAATACCAAAAATTTCTTTAGCAACAACATGATTTTAAAATAGGCACTTTTTGATAATTTAACTTTACTGACACAGAATGGTATTTTGTAACAGAAGAATAACTGTAATTATTTTTTTCTCAAGAAAACATTAGGTCTGAATGCCAAAGCTCTGTTACTTAGCCAACAGAAATATAAAAATGTGCATGTTTTTAATGTACCAAAGGCACGACAATAAGTGAAAGAACAATTATACATGGATCTCTAGTTTCCTAATTCTGGTTAACAAGGGGGTAGAAAAGACAGTGGAGGACCTTCCTAATCCACGAGATACCTGATGTGACTCCCCCTCTGTGGAAAGCAAGGGTCATGCTTTAATAAAAGAATAAATGCAGTCACTTAATATTTTCTCTAGACATAAAAACAGAAAGGCAAGGAATTAAATTTCACTTGAAGGGAGACTTTTTGCATATGAACAATTGATACAAGCTTCCATAGCAGGGCCCTTAAAACTCTGACTAAATAAATTGGGGTCCCTAATCAAAGTTAGTAAGGACCTAGAAAGCAGCTGGTCCCTTCTTTTAGTGATATATAAACTTTGATACACAGGCAGAGTGTATTAGTATAAGTCAGATAGACATTGGGCTAATTCAGTGAAAATTCTTACCTTTCGTTTGCAGGGGATTGAGACACATTTCTGGAAAGGGCACATGCATGGTGGTCTTAATTTTGCACTTTACCTTGACCTATAAAAATAACTTGAGTGTTTTGTGTACAAATTCTTAAGTGTTTTTTAAATATTATTCCCTTTGCAATTTTTCTATGCCTATTATCAAAGAATTAAGAATGGCCCAAATTTTTGAATTGAGTATTCAAGAAAGTACTTTTTGTCTTGTCACTTACATTTACTTAGAATCTAATACTTTTATTTCTTGTTCTGAAGTTAATCTCATTTATGCCGTATTTTTGCATGATTTTTCTGTATAGAATTCACATTTTTAGGATTGTGGTTTTGGTTCTGTTTTGACTGTTGTCCTCTTCATTTGAGCATTATATGATGTCATGTATCATCACAGATCTAGATGCGTTTGAATGACCCTTTCAGTTAAGAGTCGAGAAAAGGCACATGATTCATCAGAGGTCTGGTTTGCAGTGGATAAATTTTATTTCATTTATATTAAAAATGGAAAAATAAATCATTTTAAGCAAAAATAACATGCAATACAACAATCAATCTTTATAAAAGAGTAAAATGTTGCCTAAATGCCTTTTTTTTTTGGTACCATATGATGAATACCACCTATAGGAACTGGGGTATACAAAACTGAAGATTCAAATAAGTTTTTTGCTGATAGAAATAACTTAGGCCTTTGTGAAAGACACTTATCATAATATTGGACAATGTGAACAAAAAGAAATAATTTACATTATGAAAAGCTCAAAAACAAATCCTGTAAATAATAAATGCTGAAGAGCAGTGTGCAGCTCTAGCGGGATATTGCTTAGAGAGGTTTTGTTTAAAACATTTATTGGAGGCATATATTACAGTATATCATTTACTGGCTGGAAGCCATGCAATATGTGTCTTTACAAAAAAAAATTACCTTGTAATATGAGCCCCTCCAAGGCATAATTATATAATAAAGTTCTTATTGGGAAAACTGGAAGTAGGCCAAGCCTTGTCCAAATATAGTGAATGTCAGAGCCAAATTTATTATCCTTAGCTATTAACAGGAGAAGGCAGGTTTTGTTTACCAAGCCTAATTCTCTCCTAATTACAGCCACTATAAAATAATTACTATCCATGGATAACAACACAAGACAGAGTGACTAACAGAAGAAACTGCAGGGGTTAGAAAACAGAGTGCAATTCTGTGTCATTTTGAACAGCTTGTGTACTGCCATGAACAAATTAACGGACTTCATTAAGGAATTATGTTTTAAGAGTGGCTTTGCGGTGAAGCAGTAAAGCAATTAATGCATCTTATTTGGTACTAGATCTGAGTTGTAGTGCAGTTTGAGACAGCAACTAAATTTTTTTTTTTAATTTTTGATGTATCAGGTTTAATAGGATTACAATCACATTACTGGGCAAGATGGTTAATGAGTGTAGAGAAAAGACTCTATTTTGGACAAATGATATCCAGCCCCTGCTAACTTGTTCTGTCTTTATGAGCAGATTTCTTAGTGTGGTGATTTTAATAATCTACTAAAGACAAATGCCAACTTTTATCTAATTCCATTTCATAACCTGCCCTAAACTCTGTTAGCGTCCTAAACTCTGTTGGATTATGCTTTTGACAAAAAGTGTAGTTTTAGAAAAGGCAAGAATACTCTATATTTTTGCACCACAAAACTGGGAGCTGGAAATAGTATTTCAATATTTCATATCTGTTCTCCACACAAATCAAAAAGGAATATTACCCACTTGAAACATGGTGCTTCATTAAACTCTCAGTGTTGCTTATTCCCACATTCCCTAACCTCTTCCATCTCAACATAGAGCCCCAGAGATGTAAAAAAAACACACTGTAGATCTCTGCACCTTAACACATGTGTGCCACAATCAACCGCTGCCCTTACCACCTGTCCTCAATGGCAAGGAGAAAGTTGCCAGTTATGCTGGTGTCATGTCTCTCCTCTCCTCTCCCATCCCCAAGTCCCATTGCTTTCTCTAAAGGATCACTTCTCCCTGAAGTAGGAAAAATGTCCCTGTTTTGGTGACTTGGTGAAAATGTACAACAAACTCAGCACACTTGGGGAGTCTGTGTTAGATACTCCTTTTAATAGGCCTCCAGATGGCCACATAGAAGCAAAAAGGTTATTATAGCAACTCCCAACCGGGCCATTAGAGATAAAGGTGGACCAGAGTTTCCTTTAAAACTATTTTTTTTTTGAATATATGACCTGACTATAAGAAAAAAAAAATCTTCAGACTAAAAGTAGGGGAAGAAGTTCTAAATTCAGAAAATCACTTTTATATAGTATTTATCTGCACAAATGCCACTTTATGCAAATCAAATCACTTAATTTAAAATTAGAGCATGAAAATATAATCTTAGTTCTTTCCAACAATGCTATGACACATTTTTAGCATTTTTTTCTTTAATTTAAAAAACAGCTTCTTTTATTTTTTTTCTTCTTTTTATTCTCCAGACTCTGAATGTTTCTATGGGAAACTAAAGTTAAGAAAGGAATAGGCAATAAAGGATTCAGAAAAAAACTTTTCATGTGGAAAAGGAAATGTCCTGTCATATATATATATATATATATATATATATATATATATATATATATATATATATATATATATATATATATATATATATTCCAAATGGCTTTTGAGCTATAAGGTTGAAGGGAGACATGAACTGAGGGTCCCCCAGTGACTGAACACCTCCTCATTGCACGATCAAAAGGGGCTCATTGAACACTTCCTTTCTTTCCCTGTGGTCAGAAGCCACAGTAGCTCAGAGGTTGAAAATAGGACTGACTGGTTTTACATGGTAAAGTCATGAGTTCTACTTTCTTACTTTCTCCTTTTCTATATTTTCCAAAATACTCTAATTTGCTTTGGAGATTTTCACCTACACACCTCCTCCAATATCACACAAGCGTACTTCTGTTTTCAGGGAAGCAAAGCAAACACAATCTGCCCTGAAAAACTGGGCAGGTTTCTATCACCATTAGAGAGTGATTGTAAGTCAATTCCTCCCAGATTCCAGAATTAGCTTGTTGATGTCCCCTGCTTTGAATAGTGGCTTTTCATTTTTCTCATGTCTCCTTGAGAATTTCAGTGATAAGCTGGGAGAGACAGTACTGAGAATTTCTATTTGGGTCCTAAATTTTGAGCTTGCAATTTCCTTTACCATTTTCATAATCATTATCGTGATGAAGCATTTTGAATATGTAAAAGGACACAGGGTAATCAACACTCACATACTCACTAATATTTAACATCTGTGATGCATTAGGAAAAGTTTAATGCTGCTAAATAATAATTTAATATTATTTTAATAATGTTTGCTTCTTGTCTTTTTTTCCCTAATAAAATGTTACACAGGCATTTAAAGATTCTTTTATATACAAAAACAATGTCACGAGCCCTCTTCACTTATCACTATCTATGTGTAAAATAGTCACTGTTTTCAAAGTGCTCTGTAGCTTTCACACCTCTGTTTGCATACGCTAACTACATATGTGTGCATCCATGGATTTTGTTACGTTGTTCTATGATTTTAAATTTATATAACTTCATTTTTGCTACTAGTTTGTTTACTCACCATTGTTTTAAATGATATATTTATGTTCATGCATATAGAATTGGTTAATTTATTTTATTTCCTAAAGAGGCTTCTATGCTGGACATGAATATAACAAAATTAATTTATTCATTACCAAACAAAGAATAAGGCCTCCTATGTTGTATAAGGTAGCAGATGAAGAAAAAAAAATAAATTATTTTCTGGTTTACAATGTTTTAATTTTGATACTAGAAAAAAATCTCTTTTGCCACATAAAACTGCTTCAGAAAGCTACACAGTACACTTTTCTAGTAGCTTGCACTCCTCTTTGGGAGAATTCTTCCTTTGGAAATAAATATACATATGGAGAGGTATTTATGATGCAGGTCACAGTAGAGGAGAAAAGTTGAGGGGCAAGAAATGATTTTCTTTCTTGTTTTAAAAACTGGAGACTGGAGTTACCAGAAAGCGTATGTCCAGAACTTTTAAAGTTATAGCCCATACTCAATTAAAGTCAATTCATTGACATGGTGAATGGTAAAGGAACTAGCAATGTATCGTTTCAATGATTCACACACTTAACCAGCCTAAGTTGTGAGTTAATGTGATATACTCTGATGGCTCTGCCATTTCAGGGCTTGACTACTGAATTATGACTGGTGCAATGTGCATTACCCATCCAAGCATTTATATGTTCACTGTGTCTTCCTTTCAGTCTTCCTACCTAGCCAGTTTAGAGTCTTTAAACTTCATTTAAAAAGTAAACATATTATGAATTTCAAATGTTACAGTGCTACCCCAGTATCTAAAGAAGGCAAAGAACGTTGACTCAAGGTCACTAACATCCATTTACTAGAGATCAAGTGTTGAATGTTGCATATTGAGGCATCATTTAATAGGAAGCAAGGACTGGCAACATTAAAGCCATTATCAGTGACCTCTCTTCTCAGAGAGTATAATATTTCAATACACCTGCTCACCAGGGTCAGCCATGAACACAGGTAAAGCAAACATTCACCTTTTGAGCATATTTCAAGGAATATGGGGTAGAGACAGCTTTGTGAAATCTTTTTCCCAGAAATCTGCCACAAAGTTTGAAATTGCCATCATTTGGGATAGTTTCCTCTAACTCGAGGCATTTTATCTAGAATCTGAAAGACTAAGTAAACAACTCATTAAGAATTTTCTATTCATTAAGACAAAGCTGGGACTTTGTTTCTCAGTATTAACTAGTAACTTAGCAATCGGGGGGATTTACAATCATATTTTCTGATGGGTGAAGTGAACAAATGTCTATATTGTGAAGACTTGTCTGGTAGGATTATAAAGTACAGAATGAGATTACAGAGTCAGAGGAGAATCAAACTGTGAATGTTTTGGAGGTACAGGAGACAGGAAACTGAGAGTTAAGTAAAGGGCAATCAACAAGGACTTTGTGTATAGTGTGTGCACATATGTGTGCATGAACATGTGTGTGCTTGTGTGTGTGTGCATGTGTGCATGTGTTGGACGTATGGACGGGAAAAAGACCTACTTTAGAATTTTGCCCAAAGCTAAGCCTAGTGTGTACAACTAAATTTTTTCTCTCCTTATATAGACAGTATTAAAAAAAAACCTAAAGAAAAAATTTAATCACACTTCTAAACGTGTTATACGAGTTCATATTTATTATAAGAGCTGATTGAGTTTGTAGTACTGTGAAATATGTATTTTTTCCTTTGAGTTTTCATTATTTTTTTAAAAAATTCTCATGCTTTGTAGAAATTGAACAAAAATTTGTACAAGCTTAAGATGCTGATACTACAGAATCTCTTTGCTTGGTAGAATTTTATTTGTTCAGATTATGCTTCAGGTGAGCGTTAAACTCTTACCAGAGTAAGATTACTTCAAAGTATTTCCTTATAGTGTGTCATCTATTTACTTGCAATCACATCTAGAGCATGACTTGAACAAGACACTTTAAGTGACAGAAAACATCTCAGAAATTCTTAAAAGCAAGCCACATATTGCAGGCATTTGTGATATCTGACCAAACTTAATAGATGGTGCTACTCTCACCCCTCTCAAAAAGGACTCTCACCTCAATTGCTGGTGTTGGACGGTGGCTTATCAAATTCCAGCCACTAGGAGGAAGTATACTGCAGTAATTAAATTTTTGCATCCACTAGAGAGTTCAAATCTGACTCAACAGGACTGGAGATTAGATGGCCACTCTCAGCTTCATTTTCTATATCTTAGTACTTCATCCTCTTGTAAAGATTAAATGAGATACTGTGTCAAATGCTTAACATATATCTTAAGCTCATACAACCCAATAAATCTCATACTAGGTTAAAGCACATGGTAAGTGAATCTATTCCAACCTAACTATTCTTTTCCCTCCTCCTCCTCCTATAATCACCTAAACTTACAAATACCTATTTTAAAAATGGTGTCATGGAACCAAATGCAGAAAAAGTTAATTTTTATTAGAAGACTCTGCCATTAAGCCAAAGCTCTATTAGCAATGCTTCTCCCGAGCGTCTTGTTTCTCCTTTCACCCAAGTACAGTGGCAGCAACAGGGAAAAGGGGCATGTTTTCATCTGATGCTGGAGATAAAAGACTGAAACTCAAATGAGTAAAACTTGTAGGGAAAGATCAAAACTTATTCATTTGGGATTCCATCTTTCAACCAACAGCCTTTTCTCTGTGGCCCCAAACTCACAGACATTACCTGTGGACCCCTGACGGCTGCTGAATACTTCAAGATTTCTTTCTTTCTTTCCTTCCTTTCTTTCTTTGTCTCTCTCTTTCCTTTCTTTGTCTCTTTCTTTCCTTCCTTCCTTCCTTTTACTTCCTTCCTTCCTTCCTTCCTTCCTTCCTCCCTCCTTCCCTCCCTTCCTTTTACTATTTATTTATTTCTTTTTGATACCAGGGATCGAACTCATGACCTCATGCTTGCTAGGCAGGTGCTGTGCCACTGAGCTACATCCCTGGCCCAGAATTTCATTTTTTAAATAATTCTTCCATTATCTACTACCATAATGTCTTTACTAACAACTAGAATAGGTACTGAATGTTGCCTGAATTTATCCTATTGGTAAGAATGTTGTATTCCTAAATACAATTAAGTTTCATAAGCATTACTTAAAAACAAAAATGCATGCTGCTAAAATTGTTTCTATCTTTGTATTCATATCCTTGAGTTTATCATCTATTAAACTTTATTATTCAAAGCAGTAAGTGTGCTTTTCATGGAAGAATCTTTAGCAAATATATCTATTATGTCTACAGAGCTACACAGAAAATTCTATTCTTAACATTGTATTAACATTCAGAGACCACACAGTAGTTTATAGTTCTTGTGACAGAAAATAATTTCAATGAAAGCCACTGTCTCAGGCTTATGTAGAACCATTATTGTGGAAAAAACAATAGACTCTGTATCCAACTTATGATCTCAATTTCACTGCTTATATCCAGACATTAGCTATGTTGATGATTTCATTCACAAATTATTTTTTCCAATTCTCATCAATCATTCACTTCAAAAATGAAGTAGTCTATAGACTAGGATCTCCTCCAGCCTTGCTGTGTCTTTTCCTCCTAAGAAAATTAACTAATGACAGTTCAAGACTCATGCTTATGGGTAAATTCTTTCTCATACATCAGAGTTGTGGTATCTTTTCAGTGTAATACATGATAAATCTTTAGGGTCATAAAAATATTATTGATTGTCAGATTGCTCCTAAAATCAATCCTAAGCTAGATTCATCTTGAAATGTAAGTAACTGTATCGCTGAATAGGCTATTGTCATTCTACTTGCTGATGAAGGATCCCTATGCTTGTCCTTAGCTTTTCTGGGCAGACATTCAAAGGCAGAACTCTGTTCTGTTAAGAGGCACAGCTGTACCCTGCAGGTAGAATGAAAAGGTCCTAGATGAGGTCTTGAATGCGTGTCCTTACATGGTTCACACTGCAACCTAATGTGCAGTTGCAGACCACTCCACTTGAGATAATAAATGAGAAATTCTCAGGGTTGTTGAGCACTTTGCAAATTTTCACAGTAGATCAGCACAAACTTAGTTAGCACAGGTGTTCCCGTAATTGTGATTCATTGGAAAAATTCTCAGTGCTCAATAGGCCTCATACTCTTTTTTCCTCCTAGGTGCTGGTAGAAGTTTGAGTATATTGTGAGGAAATGTGCCATGATGTTGGGCTCCACTGGTGCTTGTCTAAAGGGTACTGGTTTGAATAAAAAAGAAAGAAAGAAACGAAAAGCCAAATGTGTGCAATGCTCTTGGTTCATTTGCTTAAATTTCAGATATAAGAGATGATATGTATTTAACAGTTCAAAAAATAGAAACCAACCCCAATATTGAAAAAAAAAACACAAACAGTTAAGAGATTGGGTAAGATTCAGACTTTTTATTGGGGTTCTTTTAAAATCATTAAATCTCAAAACAGTGTTAAGAACTTGCCCCTCATTTTTCTTCTATTGTAGCTGCCATTTCCTGTGAAAGTGTGCTCCATGCCACCTAATTGCCAGCTCTGCACCGCTGCTTTCTTAAGGTTGGCCGCCATTTGGAATAAGACCCAAAGGTAATTGATCTGAGCTAGCGAATAGGACAGAACACTGCAATCAGCCTGTGGTGTCATCTTTAGCCTTCCTATTTGCAGATTGAAAAGAAAAAATTCTTACATTACCTAAAACTCCTAGCAATGATTCAAAATTTGCAAAGACTTTAATGTAATAAATTAAGTAGTATAGATTTTAAAAAAATCCAGATCATACTATTAATGAATAATGATTAGGCTCCTATATAATAGTTGACTCTGTATTAAGCAACCTGAATTTGAGGTTTAAAAAAAATAACCTTCTCCCTGTTACCTATATGTAATCTACATATGACTGCTCTTGTCTTATAAGTTTTTTTAAATGTTTAGATATATTCTAATTTTGTGCCCATCTCCATTTCAGATTGTTTTTAATTGCATTGCTACTAGTCCATTGGTTTTCCTTATGATGGTTTCCTGTGTCACCAGTTAAATGAAAAGCGATTACCTTCATAAATCACAGGAAGCAGAATCACAAGTTATTCTTAGGGAAAATATTCAGGTAGAACATATTTTAGTATTTCCTTTAAACTCCTCATTTTTCAAGCACTTGACATATAAAGCTGTAACTATTTGAATGGAATTATGGGGTTTTAAAAAACTCCTTTCTAATAAAAAAGCCAAAAAACTTTTTCCTATAAATTATTTCAAATAATCAACTAAAGACAAAAACATGAGCATAGACAGAATAACTCTTAACAGTCCTTAGCGAATCTAAAAACCAAGAACCTACCAGGTACTGTTGCAGTAAGGGGCCTGGGTCTCTCTTGTTCTCACAATACCACAGATCTTCTCGATAATGGATATCTCTTTGTTTTCAAACACAGAAACAAAAAAATTAGCATTAGTACCTCATAATCCCAATTCAGACACTCCAAAAAAGTAGACACATAAATAATACCAGACACATCAACTTCAAAACTTTGTGTTAATTACTTTCTTGCCACTATGACACAATATCTAGCCCCACAACTCAAAAGAAGAAAGGCTCATTTTGACTCAGTTTATAGAAATTTAAGTCCACAGTCTGCTGGTGCCAAGGCAGGGTGGCGTGGCAGAGTGGATGGCAGAGGAGAAACAGTTCAAAGTACTGCAGCAGGAAGCAGTGAGAATTCAAGGGGGAAGCAAAGGTGAGATACCCTCTTCCAGGCCACTCTTCTGTGACCCATTTCTTCCAAACAGGCTTCAACTCCCAACATTACATTTAGTCATACATTTATCAGGCGACTAATTCGCTGTTCCAGTCATTTCCCAAAAGTCTGCCTAGGAGCTTGTGAGGATTTGGGGGAACATCTAGATATAAACCACTGTATCTATATAGTTTCCTGTCATTGATTACAATGACAAGGGGTTTGAGCGCTGCTATGGCTCCCTCTGAACTGGAAACAGACTTACCTCCTTTCCTTTGCCTCATCTGACTATGTTCTAATTCTATGTTCCATTTAAATTAGGAAAAACTTTCTAAGAAAGAAAAAATACCATCAGTTCTGAGATATAACAACTCATCATGTAATTCCAAAAAAATGAAGCAATTCAAAAAGAAAAAGATCCAAGAGAAAGGTACTTTCCAAGGGAGACAACTGTTTAAATTGTATTTCTGGACTACTCTACTGTTTGTTTTCGATCCTCATGACACTTGGCTTTCAAGGACAGAGGCAGGGCACAGAGCAAGTTAGAGCACTCATTCTGCGTGAACTTCTTGCTCCTGGAGTAGGAGTCTAACAGATAAGAAGCAGAACAGAGAGAGGAAGATGGTTCAAGTTTAGGGAATGAGTTTTGAGGTCTTAAATAAAATCGCTCATACTTATGAATAGCTGTGCACTGGGAATATTTAGTATAGAAATTCTGGTTATACTAGGTTGTACACAGTTGTACCAGCATTTCTGTATTCCATGTATAATACCTGTAAAATGACTTTCTTTAAACTCAACCTTGTCATATTGAAGTGCTGTGAACTTTGTCTAAATAACAAGTTACATTTGAGGCCAAGTCAAACAACTAGGAAATTCATAAAGTCAGAAACTTTTATTGTCGAAATCATGATTTTCTAGTGTAAAAAAGTTTCACTTTTTCTCCCCCCAGGGATTATGCCACTGAGCTAAATCCCCGGCCTTAAAAGTTTCACTTTTTCCAAGCATCTAACCTCATGAAAATATTTGTGTTGAACAGATCACTACTGAGAGCTACAAAACTAATCACATATTTAAAAAACCCATCAGCACTCAGGCTTATGATTAATATTCTAAAATAAAAAGTTTATATTTGTTTTCAGCCAGATAAGCAGACTTTCACTAATTTTGTTTGTTATAATCCAAACTGCTGGCATTAATTGATGTGTAAGCTTTAAGAGTAACAGATCTACCATTTCAGTTTTGAACTACGTGCAAGTTATCTTCAAGGGTACAAAGAAAACACATCTACAAAACGTGTTTTTAAGTTCGATGAGATTTTGTCAGTCTCTAATATCATGAGTGCTAATTTATGTGGTGAATCTGCTATTTTAACACTTCTATAAAGCACCAACTATTCGACTCTTTACAATTCTTAAAGGTTGTCTCCAAAATATTTATTCTGACATTTTCCTTGCTTAACAAGTTTATAGAACAATGTATTTTTGTTTACAATAGAATTCAATAAATTTTGCACAAGTTATCAAGTGGATATTTAAGTCATTTTTAACAAATACAAAAAGAACACAGATCTATCCTTTCTCCCTTCCCTTCCCTCGCTTTCTATCCCTCCTTGGTTTTCATTCACTTCTCTCTTTCTCTCTCATTCACTTTCTCTCTTGTCTCTCCTTCTCAACTACCATTCTTGCTTTGGAGGTTGTAAAGAATGATGGAAAATGTTAAAAAATCATGCTTTTTAAAATCTATAGTGAGAATGCCTGAAGGTTTTGCACCATTATTTTTTATCCTATTCTATTTTTATGTGTATTAAAAACAAAAGGGCCTTCCTTTGGCTTAGGATGCCTTTTATGTAATCTTCTTTAAGGAAGTAGAATAGGTCAGATTTTCTCTGGAATTCCTAACCACTCACTCCCTAACTCCTACTCAGATTATCAGACCTAAATTTATTTTGAAAACAGAATTCTTATAGTTTGACCTCTTTTTTATCCAAAGATTATTTAAGCTGCTTTAACTCTTTTATATGGAGAGAGCTGATTATATGTGAGGTCTTTTTTTTTTTTTAATGCAGGGAAGAAGGAATTCTCCTCCAACAAATTTAAATGTTTTCCAGATCTACTAGTGGTAATTGACATAATTCATTTTAATGAGTTACAAGTATTTGAAGGGCTTTCAGTGAAAAACATGTGACGCCTCTCTTTAAATTTCCAGGCTTTTAGAATCTGCTCAGTCTCCAGTTTCCACATTTACTGCATTCAGTAAACTGATAAACAAAAATGATTTATTATAGAATAGTTATAAGTAAAGAAATGTCCTCTGAGAATACAATAATTGTTTTCATTTTCTTTTCCCCAGTGTCAGTGATATAATAAAATGCTAATAGATGCAAATTATGCATGATCTTTAATGCATACTAAAGAGAGACCATTTAAAAACCAGGTACCTTTTTGTTGGTGGGTAAGCAGAAGAATGTTGTTTCCTTTATAAGGTCATGTCCTAACTGGAAATGTTCTCTTCCACGTGGTCTGCAAAGACTGACCACCTCCAGACTGCTGCAATTAGACATTTTTGTGGAGGTGTGGGCACATGACTGAGGGAGACAGAAGACAAACAAAAACACTTTTTAATCCAAAGAAGGAAATCTCGAAAAGATAAAGAAACAACTCCCCACAGGACAGCCACTGTGACTTCAAGAAGGGAAAATTGAAATGTATGAAAAATCAATGAGATAATAATTAAATGTGGGCACACTGCACAGCAGCCAGGATGGCTCTTGGATTTGGACTTAGAGCCTGGGAACTGAAGACACCAGTAGTTAAAAGAGAGCAAAGAACAGCCATCATCCTGAAGCTAATTTCATGATGAGACAGTAAAAAACACATACCTGCTACAGTGTAGCAGGATATTTATAGGAGGTTAAAGATACAAATTAAAGTCCAGGAGCCTATACATTCCTGATTACCCAGCATTCTTAAATCAGTCCTCCTCAGTCTCACACCTGGGGTCTCAGCTGCAGCATAGCTGTCATTTACGCTATCCATGGCCCACGATTGATGACAGTCATTCGCTGATGAAGCTGTATACATCATTTCTGTCCGAGCTGCACTGGCCAGATGGACCCTGACCATCCATCGCCTGTCAGGGATGCATCTGTTCACACTGCTGCTAGGGGTACTAACAAGTCATTGGCTTTCCACAAGGACAGTGTCAGCTGGACAGGGCACAACATAAAAACTGGTGTTGCTGGGGTTTTCTTTTTTCTGTCTTTCTTTTTTTTCTATCAAGAGACAGATTTTTTTTCCTCTCAGAAGGAGGTATATTACATTACCTTTTTAAAAAAGTAATACTGCAAATATCCAAAAGATCAAAGATACTTTATCAACTTCATATTGATAAAGTGAATTGATTTTCCTTCTTGAATTTGTTGTTGATGGTGTTTTAATAAAATATGATACATTCAAAATGATTATACTAAAATTTTTGTGTTGATATGGGAGTTTGATGATCAATATTTATGAAAAAAAAATGTGTTATGTATTTTTTTTTTCTGAATCCAGATTGAATTCATTACTTCTACTACTTCGTAATAAACAAAACTATCTCTCTGGTTAAAGTAAAAAATAATCCAAAAAAATTTTGTAGTAAGTTTATTCACTAAATTAATCAGCAGGAAGATAGTTATGTTTGGTAAAGATCATACTTTCAGTATTTGAAAAAATAATTTATTCTATAAAAAGGCATTATTTTACCAGCAAAATAAGGTAGCACCTATGATTCAATTAGTCTGCATACCAAATACCATCTAAGCACTTTAGTTACTTCTTATATCCCTATGTTTGTATTTTTCTGATTAGAAAATTGAAGATGAAAGAGTAGAAAAATATATCTAATGATAGTACTAGAGCTAAGATTTGAGCTAAAAATAGACCTGACACCAAAGTCTACAGGTTAATTTCCTTTCGATTTTAGTTGCAAAAAAGCTCATCTTCCAATCTGAGTCTAAATAGTTATAACAGCTTGGTAACATAGGACTTTAAAAAAATATTTTTACTTTCAATAAAAAGGAACTTATTTTGCTGTGGTAAAGATTTAGCTGGAGATTTCAAATTAAGTGAGTGTGAGAACATGAGTCGAAATCAGGCAATTAACTGCCTTCTTTTTTAATTTAAAGGTAGAATTTAAACTTCAAAATCTGTTTTGTTATTTAAAGATGTGTTTTAAAAAGTTTAGTAGACACCCACACAAATGTTCTCAAGTGAGTAACAGTGTATAATTTGCTTAAAACGATATGTAAGAAAACAGAACATGTGGAATGAACAATCTTCAACAGGTGAGCAAACCAGAGGAAAATGTTGGAATGCATTTGAATAGAGATGTGAGCACATGGAGATCCTAAGTCCATACCCCAGAGTATCCAGTTATGTATAGGTTTAAAAAGAAAAGATGTACAACATAACTGCACCAAGTGAAACTAAGTGTCAAAGATTTGGTGAAAAGTTACTGTTAAAGAGAAGAATATAATTTTATTAAATGGAAAACACAAAGAGATAGAGGCTATTTTCAAGGTCGCAGAGGAGGCATGTTTGTATTGGCAATGTGTGAGGCACATTGTTGAAAAATATGAGTGACTATAAACTTCATTTTGGCTGTCTGTTTTGGCAGCAGCAATAGATCTGCAAAGAAATTTCTCCATAATTCTCCATTTTGGCTTCATAAATTGGCAAATCACATAGATTTTCTTGCTATTATGGCCTTAAACTTCAATGAATCTACTTTGTTCTTTTTCTCACAATGTTTATTACTGTGGAATATGGTAAAATATTAAAACAAACTAAACCTCTTAGTGTATTTTCTATTGTTTCATGATATAATCAACTTTTTAAAAAATTCCACAGATATTGTATTTACAGAAGGTTAAAATACGTTGATTGTCATGCTGGGTTCCTCCAGGATTTAGATGTAAATGGGTGTGGATCTAAAGCAATTATGATCTTTAAGAGGTACAGAAATTTAGATATAACTGCAAACAGCCTAACTGTCATTAAATCATAAAAGTAAGGTGTTAAACAAGTTGGGATGAAATTGCTTCCAGTGGGAATATAAAACAAAAGCTCTAAGGAGATGGCACTATTAAAATGAGTCTACATAAACTGATTTAGGTACTTCCCTTGTATTAGACTACAGGTGCTATCTGAGGAACAAGTTACTGTTTCAATTAGGATGAGAAAGGTTTAGAAGACGCAATAGTGAGTATACTAATTTCATCTGCTGTGGTATGTTACTGATAATAAATGTTTTGTTAATGTCTTCTAAACATGGATAGAGGACTGAATGAACGAATGAATAAAAAATCTAGTTAATATAGCAAGAGTCTTGTATATGAGTTAGGATTTTAAATGCCATTATTAAAAAATAAATTAGAAGACTATATTGTGATATGAAATGAAGGCCTCTCTCAAAGATGTCCACATCCTAATCCCTGAAGCCTGGGAACATGTTCATGGCAAAGGAATTCTACAGATGCAATTAAGGCAAGGGGCTTGGAAATGGGGAGCTTTTTCTGGATTATCCTGGAAGGCTTGATATAGTTTAACAAGTTCTTTAAAAAATGAGAACATTTCCTCTCTGTGATGAGGCAGGGATGTTTCTGCATGAAACATGAGAGGGATGTGATATTGCTGGCTTTGCAGATGGAGGAAGAATGCCACCAGCCAAGAATGCAGGCTCTCTGGAAACAGGAACAGATAACAGATTCTGCCCAGAACCTCCAGAAAGGAATGCAGCCCTGACAACACCTTCTTTTTACCGCTGTGTGACCCATGTCAGCCTTCTGACCTACAGAACTGTAAGGTAATAAAACTGTGTTGTTTTAAGCCAGTAAATTTGTGGTAATTTGTTAAGGCAGTGATAGAAGACAAATACATATATTTTGTGTTGTTTTAGCATTCCACAGTTTATGGGTCCATCAGGGTATTTTCAAAGATCGTATTGCCACCTAAGAAGTCAAAGTTGGAAACGTGTATCTTGAATTTGGTATTGAATTCTAGGAAGAAAGAGATTCATTATTAAAATTTGTATAAGAAATAATATTTTTATGATTAAATGTGCTAAATGTTTACTTCTCAAATAGTGAAATTAACTCTATAATATTGATAATATTAGTAATTTTGCAAGTTATTTTGCTTTAAGTTAACTAGATTTCTTAAGCAACAAAAGAAATTTGATTAACACATTGGTAAAATCATTGAGTTCAATCTTGTTGAATTTTATGCTTTTCTTGCATATTACATAATACCTAGAATAATACTTTCCCTGCAGTATAGTTTTCATAATTACTGATTGATTCAAATGTTAAAATATGTATATATGGTTTTAAAAAGAGAATTTCCTAGTTTGTTATTTTTCCATTTAAAATAAATGGCTACATAGTGTGTTGGACATTATATTTAGCTGAATTAAGGCACAGTGAGTAATTTTTTGTGGTATAGACTCAATGAACTATGTAGAACATCAAAAATCTATCAGTTACACTAGGTAGTATACATGGGCATTCCTAACTCACAGTTTAGGAAATGACTTGCTTTGAATTTTCTATGAAAGAGTTAGAAAAAGTTATACTGAAAAAAACTAAAACACAACTTTGTGCTCAAGCCACTTTTCACACATAATTTTGTACAGTTCTGCATAAACAAGTAGAGGAAATAATAGAACAGAGTTGCAATTACATCCCTACTTGATTGCAACATTGCTTCCGGAGTACTGAGCTAGCTGATCCATAGTTCAGTCCTGTCCTTACACTGAGCTTAGCTGTCCTCACATCTGCCTTTGACTTTATTTCCTGTATATGCTGGGTTTTGTTTGTTGGTTTTCTTTTCCACTCTCTAGTTTATACTGAAGGAATTTCTTTTTAAAGTCTCTTATACACAGGACATGACTCCACTGCCCAATCACCTGTCCCTTCACCTCTGAATTGCCACACAGCTGTGCAGTAGAAGAAAGTGAGATCAAGTTGACTACACGAGACACTGTGCTCTGTGATGCTCTGTGATGGTTGGGCAGCCAGAGTCCAGTGAGGAAGCAAGAGGGTCCAGGTTGACCACAGGGCCTCAGGTTAATCCAGTGTGGAGAAGCAGATTCCATACCAATCACTAGTGGCAGAGTATAAGACTAAACCAACAAATTAAACCACCCTGATTTCTTCTTTGTTGCTGTTCACAAATTTGAAAATCCTGGGAAGGCACTGATTTTTCTTAGCCTTACTGGAAATGGTAAAGCATGCAGAGTCTTTTCATCTGAATTTGCTTCCTTTAAATCAACATATGTTGGGAAAAATCAGTAATCTTTAAATCCGTGAATGGACACAAATATTGGTGATTGCTATCTCAGTATATGTTTTAATACTGTGGCATGCACTCATTTCCATTTCCCACTTTACATGTCCTTACCATTAAAACAATTACAACCCCTGGGCCCCCAGAACACCTTTGCTCTGGTTTTCTTCAGTTAGAAGAAAAAAACCTGTAACTTAACATTACCCAATTTTTGCTACTCTTATGCAAACTTCTATTCCACCTCATTCACCTTGTTTTTATCTAGTTTGAACTCATTTGAAGATCATAAGAGGTAGGATGTGAGACTGTCCTTTAAGCTCAGGGATACTCACCATGGAAGATGTACAAGACACACCATCTATCTGTGAAAATTGCTCAGTTTTAAAAGTAGATGTAATGGTTTTATTTAACCAGGCACTAGAGATACAAATATGAATAGTGCCTGCCCTCAACAGGTTTGATTTCACTTGACACAAATTGCGTATGAAAGGACTCCCTGAACAACAGTGTGTAAGGGCTGTGAGGACAGCTTCCAACCAGGAGGTGACAGTACCTGAGTCACAGTGGCCTTGGAGTCTGGAGAGGCTAGAAGAGAAGTGTGAAGCATATGAATCCCAACGGGCAATCAGTAAAGGTTTTTTCTCCAGTCCAGAGGATGAGCCTCAATAATTGACAGTACACTTTTTCCTATTATGTTATTTTGTAAATAGACTTTATATTTAGTTTAATTTAATTTAATTTTTGTTCTGGAAATCAAACTCATGACCTTGTGCTTTCCAGGCAGGCACTGCAAATAGATTTTTAATGTTTTATATACTATATTTTAAAATTCTGGTGAGATGAGATCAAAGATTTCACTTTTTTTAGTGACAAAGAAATTAAACTCCGACCTTAGACTTCTAGTTCCAATTCCTCCCTTACCAATCACTCCTACTAGCTGTCTGAATTCTAGCAATTTGTTAAACTTTTCTATGTCTTCATTTCAGTTTTTAGAAAATTAACATAATAATTTTGCTTATTTCACATGACTTTCATGGTTGAAAAGAGATAATGTAAAACACTTAGCACAAAATAAATTTTAATTATTCTTGTTTTTAGTATGAATATTGATATTACAGACTCTTCTGCCTTCCCCAGAGTATGATATCATAAATGCCACCAAAAGGCCACTCCAAGACACTAGGGGCACCCTCTGCTTCGCTTTCCTTATAGCTGTCCTAGCAAAATTCCAGTCATAGATTGCCCTTGAATTTATTTGAGGAAGCACAGATGTATTCAACAGTCTCTTCTTGCTTTTCCCAAACAGAAGCTAAATAAGTTTTTGCTTTGAATGAAGAAGATCCTCTACACTGCTATAAATTTTTTAAACCTGGATTTACCTCACCGAATCATTCTAAACTCAACATCTAGCATAGAAATGTAGAAAAGATTATGATAAAGTATTAATTTCAATTAAATCTCTAAAATACTAAAATATGTTTTGGTGATAAAATGATGGTCTAAAATTTGAAACAAATGCCTTGGAGAAAAAAAGCAGATAGAAGAGGAAATATATAGCTCAAAATCAGTAACTTATTTCTAATTTGTAAATTTGCTTGGGGACAGTGTTGTGGTTTGTGGTGACCAATTGTTTTTGCCACACTATATACTAGTTACTTTTTTTTTTTAATGACCATGATTACTGCCTTAGTTTTCCTGCATCACCAAACTGCCTCATGAAAGGTGTCATTTTTTAGCATAATGGGTCACATTTCCATTGGCAGCAGCCAACTGACCGTACTTTGACTGTTCATTGGGATTGATCCAGGAGTCAGAGTCTGCCAGTGGACTAGAAGAGGCCCAGCAACTCTTTGGAAACAAAATGGCCTTACCTGGAAGAGCCCTGGCAGCCAGGATGGAGTGATTCCCTGAGCTGAGCTCAATAGCCTATGGACACAGGTCAAGAAACCTCCACTGGTTAAGTCTCGGGTGACTTCAGAGCAGATTGCTAAAGGAAGTTCAGCAAACCACTGAAATAAGTTTACTAGAAACCATCTGACAATAAATTACAGAAAAATTCAGTGGCAATACTCCAAAAGCTGTAAAAGCAATCCATTAGAAATTAGAAGCATTGCATATCTCCATAGGAGAATTCTTGGCAGTCTGGTGAACATACAATTTTTTAAAATTTCATTTTCTTTGCTTTTGTTTTCTATTTGTTGTAGAAGAGCCAGAATGGTACAGAAAAACTAAATCAATTTTAAAAATATATGCTTTATAAAGTATATATTACATTAAAATATGTACACTTAAAATGTTTTCTAGAGTTGTAACACTATGTGTAACTTAAAGCTAAACAACAGAAAAAATTTGATTTATATTTCATGTCTATAGCTTATAGTATTTTTAGACTGATTGAAAGGAATGAAATATGGGTGAAAATTGGAACATAATCTGATATTTAAAGGAAATTTAGGAATAAAAGTAAAATCAGTTATTTAGAACTTTCAAAAAAGATGAGCAATAATTTAGTTTTTAAATAAATTTAATTTGGTTATGTTTGGGAAGGTAACAATATTGATTTTCAATGTGGTGCCAATAATGAAGAAGATTCATCTTCAACTATTTATCATTTGTTATAGGCAACTGAGTTAGATATAAATTATTATAGGAAGTTAGACAGGGCTAGGCCCCCAAAGAAGCCAGTGCAGAAGACCAAGTACCTTGCAACTATGGGGGAGACAGACATGCTGTGGGCCAGATCTCAAGACAAAAGTTAAAATAAATGTACTCACATACTTCCTAAGGATAAACATCAGGAATTGATATTCTAAATAGGTATCTTTCACTTGAGGAAGCCATAAGGAGCCACTAAGCCAACCCTCTACAAGAAGATCCCCTGTTTGGTATTTATGCCTGCTTGCTACATGACTTGCTTCCCTATTTGGTCCCGATTTAATCACTTTCACTTGAGCAATTATACTCATGATCTTATTGTTTGAGCATAGTTCTGTCCCATGTCAGGCCTACCTTGCAATTTCCCATTTTTTCCTACCTTGGATGTGCCTTACTTGGGGTTTTGGTCTGTAAAAATCCCTAGAAAAGGCAGGGTCCTCCGCAACCCACTCAGAACCCCTGCCTCTTTCAGACAGAAGCTTTCTTTCTCTCAATAAATATATTCTGTTCTTAACCTCCATTGTTCCCAAAATTCATTCTTCGATTTTAGAGAACATGAGCTTATATCAGACATCTAGCAGTTTGGGAATTTCTTTCCCCTATATCATTTGGAGGACTAAAATTCTATTTACTCATTTGCTTTATTTCTATCAATCATGATTGAGTAAAATTTCAGCACTCACACTACTAATAGATATTTTAAAATTATTTCCTTCAAAAGTCAAGTGAAGGTAAAAGGAAAATTATAAAAAATAAAAAACATTTCAGCTGCAATTTTTTACTGGTAAGAAGACATTTTAATTTAAGATACATTAGTAATTTCCGAGTGATATTGATATATGTGTTGATCAATTATGGACTCAGACTGATATTTCTGTGTAAGGAAGTTATAAAAGTTGTAACATACTCTCCTACCATGGAGGAACTTAAGATTTTAAATCTATTCAAAATGTTATTATTTCACACTTAATCACATATCTCAAATTAAAAGAAAAAGTAAACCACATAGTGTTCTAAATCCAAAATAACTACATTATCTAAGTAATGAAGAGCAGATAATCATAATTTAAATGGAAAGAGTTAAAGGCAAAATTTGTGATTGATAACAACCTTCAGAAAATCAGAGGTTTATGATACAGCAAGAAAATATATAAACAGGAGGAAAAGCATCCCTCTATAAGTTTTTCATCAGAATTTACATTTTTCTATATTAATATGTTATTTGTTCCTATAACACACGGTGAAGAGAACCTAAATTCTGTAAGACTAAGAAAATACAGATTTTTGTGCATGTTTGAAATGAAGTAATTTTTAAAGCAGCCAGGAGATCTTTATGATCTTTGGTACATAGGATAAGGCAGGATGAGGCTTGCCCTTTTCTCTCCTGTATTTTGGTAGAATACTGTTACATTCCAGGACAAGGACACATGACACCATAATTTAGTTGCTTTCAGGAAAACCTGTTTACCAGTTTAAAATTGTGTTATGAGATAATAATAGAGTAAAATTTACAACGCTTGCAAAACATGTATTGATATTTAATCAGGCTGTTGTTTAAACAGCTGATCCTATGAAATTTTACACAAATATTGAATTTTTCTGGTACCATTCTGGACATATTCAAGGACTTTTCTATATTACTTTTCAAGTAACAGTATCAAAAAAGCATGAGGTTCATAATCATTCAGCACTTAACTTTAAAAAGTCAGCACTTGTGCTTTTTTGGAATAACCGCACTGAATCTAGGGATTTATAACATAACAAATAAAACATTTCCAGTCATTCCCTTTGTTCTCTTGTTATTATGGAAGATGAACATAAATATTATACCAGAAAAGTATTATTCCCCCCCAAAAAAAGCCTAAGATTCCCATACAATGCAATCTATCTTTTGCTTATTCTATAACCAGACTTATCTATGAAAAATCAGTGATAAGTAATATTCTTATACAAAGTCTCTGCTGCTTACCATTACAAGGGCATTTCATAGATATAACTCAATAAAAGAAAGTTAAAATCAGTTTAAAAACAGAATACCTAACTAACATATTTTAGCACTCTATACTTTATAAAATATATTCATATGAATTTTCTAGCTTGATTCTTATACTGACTCTGATGTACTTAGGATATGTAATTTACACCATATATAATAAGAGGAAATAAATGCATAAGGAATCATAAACTGACAGTCATATCATAAAACTATAAACTATAGAAAATAGAAATCAGTCTAAGTCTTTGCATTTTAATACATGTGTGTTTTCTAGCACAAAATTTTTCCAGCCTCAGAAGGTAAGGTATAAAAATTTAAATCTTGTTTGAATTAGTTTATTGCAGGAAAAATAAATGACACAAGTTGTTTTGAGTTTGGTACAGCTGTCATTTTAAGCCAGGTGACTTGTTTCCTTCATTTTCACAAACCTTCTTTCAGCATGGCTGCTCTAGCTCAAAACATCATCTTTGTTTACCTGTATCCAAAATTAACAAGGGATAGTGTCAGAAACTTGTCTTAAAAAAAAAAATCAGAAAAAAAATCATTTGTCCCAGTAGATTCCACTTATACCTTAATGGACAGAATTTGACCACACGATCACATTTAGCTGCAGAAAATGCAGAAAAGTAGGTGTCTGACCTTTGCTAGTCTCTGTAATTGTAGGTGAACAAAGAGAAGGAAACAGGAAAGACTGTGGGTTAGACAGACATTGCCTACCAAAAGGCAGGATGTCAGAAAAGATCCAGAAAGTAGTGCCTCGTATTACAATATTGGGCTTTTTAAAAAAGGAAGTAAAAGAGAACAGTAAAAAAAATAAAAAAATAAAAAATAAAATAAAACAGTGACAGGACAGTAGGAAATCCACAATAGTTACTATATTACATATTGTTTTCCTCTAAATAGTTGCCCAGACTACTGGCCCCAGGCCTGCAAGGTAAATCAAACAATGTAAATGTCAGTTGCTAGCATCTCAGCTTGTGTTGTGTCTGGTTGCCTATGGGTGGCAGAGGACCAGGAGGTGGAGGTGGCTTCCTTGCTGCCTCTCCCCAGCCAGCAGGGCCTTGGCCAGCACACAGGGAGGCTGTGTGGCTTCCTTGCTGCCTCTGCCTGGCCAGTAGGGATGGACTCCACTGATACACAGGGTTGGGGGTTTCATTGCTTCCTTGCTGTTTCTCCCCAGCTGCCACTGGGGCCTCCGCTGGTGCACTGGTGCATGGGAGCTGCATTGCTTCCCCCCGCTCTGTAGTGGCCCGTAGGGCCTCTGCCAGTGCACAGAGGGTGGGGGCTATATGACTTCCTTGCTGTTTCTCCCCATCCAGAAGGGCCATCACCTCTGGTTTTCTTATTTTGGCTAAATACCTGAATTCTCCCTCTCCGTGGGTTTCAAGTTTCAGTTCAAATCCTTCCTGTGCCCATAGGACCCATTTCTTTCCTCCTTCTTTTCCTCATGTTGCTATAGTCTAGAGTCTGGACACCAAAATTTAGAGAGGTTCTTTCCTTGCTGTTCACCACTCTGCCATTTTCCTAGAAGTTAATAACAGAAGTTTTTTTTTTTTTTTAAGACCTTAACAACAGTAATGCCACATAGAAAATGAGTACATACATATTTCTTACTGAATTGAAGACTAAACTGTTCTAGGCATTCAAGAAGGGAACCGTTATGAATTTCTTTGCTCTGATTTTTTTCTCCTCTCATGACAGATTATGCTCATTTTTGTGTAAAACAAGACCTTTTCGTAGCAAATGACGGCAATTGAGGAAAACAAAGTGAATGTACTAGATCATGTACTAAAACGCAGAGCCATTCCTGGGTCCAGGAGCTTAAAGCAATTTCATCAGAGTCCAACCCCTCTCTCTTTCAGCTCCACTTTTTCTGAGCTGGCTTCATTTTCAAGAGTGTTTCTCTGATATGATTGCAAAAATAATTGGCAGATTTGCATTTATTTGTCCTCTTGGCCTCGCAGTCCTAGAGAAAATATATGTGCGTCTCTTTCTTGTAACTATCTTTGATGAAAACCCTGGAATTACTCTGATTTTTCTGGCTTGATCACATACAAATCTGCCCTGAGCAGATCAACCATCACCTTGGCTTGAGATGAGGGGAACCTGAATGACAAGCCTGAACCACATGACTTTGGTGTTGGAAAGTGTTATTGAGGGAGACATTGGGGTTAATAAACAGCCACTTCCCATCCCCATGTCAGAAAGGAGGATTTTCTAAATGGTGAAAATACCAAACAATCAGAAAGCAGTAAATGTACACAGTGAAGCAGGTTATTGTAATTATAGGAATAGGAAAAGTGAGTTTCTACCCATTTCAGTTCTAAAGGAGCTAGGCAGGAAGATGCTAACCCAGAAATGTTTGGTTAATGGAACTGTAATTCTACCAAATTGTTCCTGGTGTTGCTCATTGCTGCTAATCTAAATGACTACTGGGTCATTGTTACCAATTATCTATTGTAGTAAAACAGAAACCTAAAACTGAAATTTTACCATCAAAATTTCATCCCTGAAAGACAATGCTCCTTGTATGTGAAAGGGACCCATGGTACATTGAATATTAATTCATCTATGTTTTTAAAATATAATCTACAATATAGTATGTTTGAAAAACATAGTGTATTCCATGTATTCATGCTACAGAGTTGATTTTCATTTCATCACGTTTTATGGAATCTGTTATGTACCCTGAACACACACAGAGACACTCTACAACTTTCCTTGACCCTAATTTTCCTTTTCCTCAGATGAGTGAGCTATTCCTGCCACCATTTATCATAACTGTTTTTCTTCATAGACTTCTGTAATGTCGCTTTGATTCTTAATGCTCTCTTGAAACTTTACTCTGGAGTTCACCTAATTCAGTGGCCCCATCCAAATTTTCCTTGACCTTTACCTGGCATTTTTTCTGTTAATCAACTTCTCCCTGTTCTGTTGGCTTTCACTATGGCTTTCTAGAATTTGACTCTAAATTACTGATTCAACATGATGGCCCAATTCTCACCCTCCCAGAAATGATAAGATATATATATAAAAAACTGAATTTTGTTTTTGGAAGAGTATCTTCTATAAACTAAATTCTACCCCTAGTTTACATTTTGCCTCACTTTTCCAAACATTCTAGTCTAATAATTGTATTCTTTCATTATACTCTTACATTGTCTATATCATATTTTGTCAATATAATTCTTCTGGGTAATTATGTTATTTATGTGTACGATTCCATAATTGATATTGTCACTTATCCAAAATAGGGCCATTATACTTATTTTCCTGAGTTACTCCTAAGTTGTTGTTGATCACATCATAAGGATATTGCAAAACATATTTTCATTTAAAGTTGTTTTCCAAATAAGCACCTTCAAAATTTCTGTGAAACCACATGCTTTAAATTTAGTGATGAAAAATAAAAAGGGGTCAATTATGTAAATTAAACTCTTATGTCCCTAAATGCAAAATTTCTGGGAAGGAACGGTATGTAATAGCATATCTCAAGGGATGAATACATTCCAGAAACATCAAAGAATAACACTTTAATCTTTAGAGCAATTAATATCCATTTCAAAAAAATTAAACCCTCCAAAATTAATATCAGGATCATATTTTACAGACGCTTAATATTTTAACTTTACCACACTTTAATGACTTTAGCATTATGAAGATAAAGCTATTATAAAAGAAAGTTTACATTGTTACTAATTCTACATGATTTAAAATTTCATATAGAGCAAAAAAACCCTAAAGGATATAAAGGATTAAAGGATACAAAGCATTTTAATTAAGAGCAAATATTCAAGCAAGAAAGGATACATCTCAAATTCAAACCTTAATGCATCTAAATATATTAAAAGTAAAAATATTTCTGCCAGTTAAAGATGTCTGATTAAAATTGTCTTGAAACAGAGCATTTCTTGAAACAATCTGCTTTCACAGATTTAAAGATATCAGGCCTCTCCTTGTCTAGTGTTTCAACAACTGAAAAACTTGGCTTCAGACTCTATGCCTTCGTTGTGATGAAACACAACCTTCGTTGTTTCAAATCTCAGCTCTTAAATTTCCTTCTGCTTCCTTTACTGTTTTGTGCATTTTCAATGCGTGACAATTAGCTTACTCTTCGCCTAAATTCCTACAACTTTTGAATGCAGGGCATTCTTACGGGTTGTTGAAACAAACCTGGGCTATTTCTTCTGTAACCAAACTACACTTTTTAAATGTTTATATTACAAATGAAGCTTACTGAAAACCGACACTGAAAAAATTTTAAAGGTAATTTTTTGCTGTCATTTTTATACAGTCATTCAAGATCTCACAAAATAATCTCCATTTTTATGATCACTAACTGAGAGGTCAAACTTTTATACAAAATCATCCAGGGACACTGAAAAGTCCCTCAATTTTTCACAATGCTGCTTCATGTGTAGTCATTTTCTAGTTTTATTTTCTAGTTCATATTTAAGGGGCAGTTATAAAAGTATACTAGCTTAATAACTGAAAGGAATAAAGCATTTTACTTTGATATCAAGTTAATTCAGCAGGCCTATACCCCTGAACAGAAAATTTTTTAGAGTTTTGAAACATTTAAAATTCTGAAGCATTTTCTTTGTTTTTCATAGATGGGACATTGATTTGAGAGCATGGAGATCATTTGTCTACAGAACATCACATTCTGGAGTGCAGTTTACTCCACTTGTATCTCCTTAGGACAGAATCAAAGACTTCCACAAGGTTTTGCTTGTTAAATGGTTGAAAACTAAGTAATTTTCTCCATAAATGACTCACCTATGTTATCATGAGTTTCAGTGAGTGAATAATAAAAAGAATCCCTAAGAATATTTCAAGGACTCAAAGTAGCTACAAGCAACATTTTTTTTTTTTTTGGACAAGGGGAAAAATTTAGGAAAAAGAAAATATTTTCAACTATAACTTCCACAACAGAAAAATTTTTGATATTCTTGTTCTGAAATATTCACTTATTATTTAACTGATAAAAGCATTTTTGCTTGTTTTCTTTTTTACATAAAATACTGGGGGGTTGGGGATGTAGCTCAGCAGCAAAGTGTCTGCCTGGTAAGTGCTAGGTTGTGAGTTTGATTCTTGGTATCAATAAAAAAAACCACTGGGATCTATTCACCCATCTGTTGAATCTTATATTATGTTGTTTAACTTTTTAGTAAAATATATTTTAAATTAACCTTTTTTTCTTCTTGCTTTCTAAGATATTTAATTATTTCATAGAGATTAATAATATATACTTAAACAAAACATGTTCCATTGAAATGAAGCAAAAGTTTTACTATTTGTGCACACTCTAGAAATTTTGTCTCACTTCACTTTCTTCAGTTTTCTTTACTCATTTCCTTGGCAACCATAGTAGCAAGAATTTAAACTGAACACTGCAGAATAATTCCAATTGTCAAAAATTTCATGGCTGATTATAAAATTTCATTCTGTAGTCTTAACAGCAGTTTGAAGTTATCTTAGTTTTTATGATCACTAACTCAGGGTCAAACATGCCATCATCCTAATACACAAATCCATTAAATATGCTAAAAATAAAATAAATATTAACAGAATATTCTAGGAGCCTTAATCTAATATCAACCAGAATGATGCAATGAATTATTCTACATCACTCTGGACTTTTATTTCTTTAGCTATACAGTAAAAAGATTAGATGAGGTCAATCAGTCTCAAACTTTGAACACAGAAAAACTTTGTATACTGGAAAATTATAAAATGAAGATCACTACCTGTTGACATTAATACATCTTCTTTAAATTACTACTACTACTATAGTACTGAGAATCAAACTTATGGTCTTTACATTGAAGTATATATTCACCCTTTAATTTTTTTAAAAAAATTTTGAGATTTTAATTTTGAGACTTAGGGTCTTGAGACCTAGGTTGGATTCAGACTTGTAGTCCTCCTGCCCCAGCCCCTCAGAGTCCTGGGATTATGCACATGCACCACCACACGTGTGTGACATCAGTGCTGCTTAGTCAGTAGGTCCTGGTGCTGCCTGATGTAGATGCACATATCTTAAGAACATGCGGTAAGCCAAAATTTCTAATATTGCTTTGAACTGTGGAAGTTTCTAAGTCTAAATAGGTGCCACCGATATTATTTTTCCATATTTTACAGATAAACAACAGAAGTTTACATGTTAAGTAACTAGCTTTTAGCAGTAGGATGTTAAGTGGAGAAATGTAATCAGTATTAATGTCTTCAAATTTTCTACTTCAACATTTTACTCGTGTCAATTTTTACTCTGTGGCAAAGATAGACTAGTTGCTATCTGTTGTGTTTCCTTTTTCCTCCTAAGCAGGTAGATTCATTGGACCTGCTTTTCAGGTGTATGACTGAATTTTGATAAATAGAATGTGAGCAAATTCAACTCTAATTCATATTCGTCCATAAAAGCCTCTCATAGACAACACTTCAGATATTTCTCCACCTAAAGAAATTAATAGAAGTATGTGTGAAGACCCAAAAGTGGAGCCACAATGTGGAAAGGGCCTGGGTTTCTGCCTGGTGCACAGTCACCACTTCTTGCATCTCATAGTGCACCTATATTTTATTGTGCCATAAGTAAAAAATAAATTTGTATTATGTTAGACCACTGAGAAATTAGGTTGTTACTCATCAATTAAACTAGCACATACATAATCCTTTCACATCATACCACTGTAGGATAACGAGATTACAACACATGCAATCTCGAGATATTAACTTGTTTTTCTTTCCATTTTTGCTTTGCTTTTACTTTTCCTCTCCAAACACAGATAACTTGATGTGCACTGTTTCAGGATCTAAGCATGGCATATACGAGGACTGGGGAAACCAGCAGAGCAAGAAAAATTAGCTCATGAATCCTCTTTATTTTACTTACAAAAGCTCTGGCCCAGAAGCTGTTGACAGTCACTGATTTACTGTTGTATTTTTCAACCTCTTCTGAGTATGCAACAGAACTTCTCAAGAACTAGAACATGGATACCCCAATTATTCCCTCAGTGGGACTCACTAACTGTCAGTATTTCTGCATAAGACAAAGTTTCCATCTCCCAATGTGTTAATGAGACACTCTATGTACTATTCTATTTCTTATATTATTTTTCCCACATAGCAATTGGAATTTTATCATTTCACAAATAAACTCCTCGGATTTATAATTTTGTTGTGGGATCTATCCTTAGACAGTTCAAACTAACATACCAAGAATCCACTGGATCCTAAGGCAGAGATTACATCTCTCCAATTACAGAGCAGAAATTCAGGGTTGCTTCAAGATCTACAAATTTGATAAGATCTGGGAATAGCAATGCCTTGCTCTCTTTTTTGAATGAAACCAACAGAAATGCTGCAAGACTTTAAGAGAGGAGTTACCTTGTATTTGTAGGCAAAAAGGAACATATGAAATTCATAAAATATCCATGCCATAGTTTAGCAGAAAAGATGCATAATTGAAAGACCCAAGGAGTGCTATAAATCAGATGTTTCGGCAACATCTTCTATGAACAAATGAATGACATCTGTATTCCACTGAACACTGCCATAGTGTAAGATTGAGAACTGTGTCATAATAGAGTGAGGCAGGGAGGGAAGAACAAGGGAAAAAGCAGAGAAAGCCCTCTCAGCTCAGTGACTGGGGATTTCAATATCCAGGTTAAATTTTATTATAGAAAGTAGAGACTATTACACATTTTGGGACTAATAATATTTCCACATGAATTGGGAAAAATAATATTTATACCTCTTTCATACTGAAATATGTTGGATTTTAATTCACTACTATTTATTCATTCTTTCTCAATTTTTTCTATAAAACTTTTTGTGTATACTATGAAACAAGATGTCTTTTCTTTATGATTTTGGGCTGATTCTGATATATTTGGAGCAACAGAACATGAGACGGCCTGTCAAATGTCCAATTTGAGCTAAGTTTTTAAAGCAAACATGTGCTTCAGTTTAGGAGTGTAAAAATGGTAAACAGACTTCAAAATCCCCGACCATCTAAGCAAAACTAATTAATAACTTATGCACATTTCTCTAATAACTATAAATGAAACTTTTCACCTCCTAAAAGTATTATAAAATAATCCAATCTCTTGCTGTCTGAAAATCTGTGTTATGGTAACTACTCATAACAATTAATTAAATTCATTTTGCATTTATAAGCCAGTCTGTCACATCATGCTTCTTAGCTGCTTCTTTAGTGTTTTTGGGTTAGAATGGATCTTTCAGTAGGAGTCCTAAAATGAACAGATATGCAGAGATCACACTGGTTGACCTGCAGCATTCAAGTAAATGTAAGTAAGAAAAATGTTTGATGCTTAAGCCACTGAAATCAAAGGGATGTTTATTAACATAGCAAAGCTGACTGATACGCATACTGAGAGAGGAAACTGAAGCAAGGCAATCAAGTAAAGCTGTAACATGTAAGTAACCGTGCCACCTTCTGAGGATGGGCCAAAAGTTCGAGTGATATTCTGCATTCCACATCTATCATTCACTGTTTTCCTCTCTAAAATTCAAGAAGCAATTCCACTTACAATGTGATTGAGTACATCAGTATGCAGGGGTGGGGGAGAAGGAATGCAAAACTAACACTATTTTAAAGCTCTCTATGTGGAAGTTTTAATCTCATTATCATGAAAAGTTGGAAAGCATTCTCTTTTTAAATGATTGCAAAGTTTAAAATGCAAGTTGGGAATTCACATGAATGCCTAGAACTATGAGTCACTGAAAAATCCTGGAAATGCTGTTAAAAGAGTTCCACACTCCACCTCCCTGTTCAGGCTTTCTCAAAGCGTCCTAACTCTTCATAATACTAGGTACAGATGGGGGGGATAGAGAAGATTGTCAAATCTTTGTGTTTGGGTTCATTTCCTCAAGTATAATTGAAGAAAAATTTGTGTATGTATATGATTTTTGGAATTTATATATATATATATATATATATATATATATATATATATATTTGGAATTCATATTTATATTCATATAAAAATCATATATGTATATATATGGTTTTTGGTATGTGGACATACAGTAAAGTGATTACTGCAATAAGCTCATTCACATATCCCTCACCTCACATGATCATAATTCTTTGTCTATGCTGAAAACATGTAAGATCTAGTCTTTCAATGATTTTAAGTTTAAATTATTAACTATAGTAATCATGCTGTCCAATAGATCTAAGAACTTTGCATCCTGAGGCTCTGTGCCCTGTGCCTAGTCCTAATATCTCTGCTTCTCCCTGGTTCCTCATCATCCCCTGTTTTCCTTTCTAAAATTTGCAAACATGATTCATTCTTTCTGCTTCCATGAGTTCAACTTTCTAGACTGCATGTATAAGTGAGACCAAACAGAATTTGTCTTTCTGTGTCTACTTCATTTAGAATAATGAACTCCACGTTTGCACACATGTTGTCACAAGTAGACAGGATGGTCTTCTTTTTTGAGGCTAAATAATATTACGTTGTATGTCTATGTGTGTTTATGTGTATCCCACATTTTCTTTCTTCATTTTTCTGTCAGTGGACACTTAGATTATTTGTTCATATTGGTTGTGGTGAATCATGCGCCAAAGAACAAATGAATGAAAAGAATTCTTTCTTATGGAAATAAAGCTAGTATTGAGATTGCTAGATCACATGATAATTAGGTTTTTTTATATTTTGGGAAACTTTAAGCTATTAATGCTGTTTACATTGACATCAAGAGTGTACAATGATTCTCTTTACTACATAGAACTTTCTTCTTTCTCATTAAAACATTCGAACATGTTCAGATGACATTTCCTTTGATTAGCTATGCATTTCCCTGATGCTTAGCATTACTGAACATTTTTTCATATACTAGTCAGCTATTTGTATGACTTTTGAGAATTATCTGTTCAGGTCCTTTGTCCATTTTTTTGATAAAGTTATTTGTTTTCTTGATATTGGTTGGACTGGTTGACATTTTAAAATCTCTATGAAAAGCCTTTCTCTTTTATAATAAAGGCTTGCTTTTAGGATCACTCCTTTCATATTCATTTTTAAAATAAAAATTGGCCTTGGAAAGCAACACACTCAGTAATCATGACGGTTGTGGCCTGGGTGAGCAATACACAGATCTCCAAGAGGGAGTTCACTATGGTAGTGTACCAACTCATGTTGGCCTGAAGCTGCAGGGTTACTGCTACATTGCTGTAGGATTTCATGCTGTACGCAGCTAAACCAGCTCTACCATGAACCAGAGCATTATCACCCGTACCAGGTCTTTTATCCAGAAGCCACTGAGGCCGCCTTCTTCCTCCTAGACAATGTTGCCTAGCATATCCATGTCCTCTGCTGGCAAGCGGTAATCAAGTATAGTCAGGACAATCTGCCAGGGGCCAGGAGCTTGCTAGAACAGTTGCTGTGCTGGAGAAGCAGAGGAGCCAGGGCAAGAATGGCTGTGATGACCAGATCAACCTAGGTTGTTTGCTGTCTGCAACTGTGTTCCAAGTTCTTTGTGTCACTACAGGGCTCAGGCTACCAGATAGACCTTTCATACAGTCTGGCGCTGGACCATCACAGCAACACATAGTATGCCCCAACTCTGAAGCATATTGCCAACATACTGATCATGCCATCTGCCAACACCTGAGCGTGGTGTGGGTATGGCCACCGAGAGCTCTGATGGCCACAGCGTTGGCAATACCTTAGTCCTGCCATCTTGATCTGGCAGTAGATGCTCTAGCAGAAAATGCCCATTTTAATTGTAAGTTCTTTATACCTTGTCTCTATGACTTCTTGGATGCAATGATCACTTGTCAGAGAATTCCAGAAGAAGCTTTCACTAAGTCTGATGGGTTCTCAGGGATGCTGACAGAGCAGTTCCAGAAACTTACCAAACAAGTCCTGGAAGCAAGATGCAGTAGAGTTGATATTGTCACAAAGCCAGTGACTGAATATGATGAAACTCCTGAGAAATGTATTCCCATGTTGATAGCCCAAGCAAAAATCTCTGGAACTTTGAAAATTATCCAGTGGTAGAAAAGATCTTCTGTAAATCTATGGAATTCTGTAATGACTATGATGAATGGAAGTTGAATGTAACTCATGTTCCATTCACACAGGGAAACAAATACAAACAACCATTGATTTCTATGGACCGTACTCAAGAAACATTGTGATAATATTCTGAATATCACCACTATTGTACTAGCTAGCATCTGTGTTTCTTATATTATGACCAGTCCAAATGACAAGCTAAGGAGTTAATGAAAAAGATAGAATGGGAGGAAGGGCAACTATCCTAAAACAACGGGGTAAGGGAACAGAGAAAAAAAGGAAAGGAAAAGAAACACACACACACACACACACACACGATAGCTAATATAATTATATTACTAATTTCTCTTTGTTCATTGAAGAAAACAGTTTGTGCTTATATTTGATCAATTTTACATGCCTATATCTTGTAATCTGAGCAACTAGTTTGAAGATAACATTATCAATATATTAACCATTGCTAATTCCCTATTATATTGTTATGAAATTCTGTATCATTTTTCTAAAATTATTTTTCTCCTTAAAATAAAGAAAATCTACTATCTCCGCATTGTGAACTTGGTGATAGGAGCACTTTGTTGTACCAAAATTCATGACTGGCATATCTCAAATTATCAAAAGTTTGGAATATTACAATAAAAGTCTGGGAACTGATACCTGGTATTATGCCAAAAGATGTTTCTTTTCCTTATTAAAAAATATGTCAAAACACATGATTATATTTTGAGACAGTGTTGTTTAGGAATATGTTCAGTATCTAGAAATATATCTGCTATTACAGAATTAGCACTGAAAGAAGAAAGAATGCATATTAGAAAGAACACAGTCCTATATGAGTTCAATGAGTTGAAAGCTTTGATTTGTGAGATTGTAAGACGGAATGTGTAGATATAGCTGGTAATGACTTTTGTCAATATCTGTTACATATATTTCACACAATGTATTTTGCATTTTTCCCTGGCATTTTCATATGTTTCATGTTGTACTTCTCACACTTAAAATTCTAACACTGTGTACTCTGTTTGAGGAACTTTTCCTTTATAATCTGTAAAGCCTGTGCAGTGTGAGCTGTAGCACTTCTACCGCCTTTCTGCTAGTGACAATCACAGCTCTTGTCTTCACACAGCAATTGCTTCAATGACTCCTCTCTGTAAGGAAGAAACCCTGAATAGCGGTTGATATTCAGCTTTGGACTGACACAAAAAGTGTGGCAATAGCCAAAAAACTATTGGAGTGGGTGTATTCGCAGTTCCATGTTAGCTGGTATGTAAAGGCTGGTAGCCTACAGCTGTACCATTTCTGAGCAAATAAGAATAGATTTTTACCATCTTAGGATAGACTTACTCTCCAATAAATCTTATTCTTCATTGCAAAATAAATAAATAAATAAATAAATAAATAAATAATAAAAATTGTTTTAAAATAATAAATCAAAAAAAGTCAGTATTTGAGCATGCTATAAAGAATACATGATCTTTTACACTACAAGGACATCATTTAGTATTGGGTTCCAGTACTTATTTCCTTAAAGATATCATCATTGCCCAAAAGAGAAGCAATTATTTATTACCTTCTTTATGTGAATTGTTTTTTCTGGGGTTTAAATGGGACAAGTTTTGGTTTTGGCTTATTAAGACACATGAATCATTTAGCTTCATGTATTCTATACATAGTTTCTTGACTTACTGGCACACACAAATTTAAAACACAAAATTTTTAACCAAACTCCTTCTTTTCATCTTGCTTCAGAAACATTTTAACAAAAGATAGAAATATTTAATGATTTATTCAAGTACAGTTTTATTCCAAAATCTGAATTCTTTTCAGTACATTTTCTATACTCTCACCACCAAACATGTTAGCCTTATGCTCCGAAGTTCCTGTGACAGGCCTTCCTGATTTCTGATATTTTATTCTGTTGCTGGAAGTCATTAATTTTTTTTCCTACTATACCTTGTTCATCAGCAAACAACAACTGTATATACTAAGTGGTGATCAGGGTGCTTATGGGTGTGACACAGACTACTATCTAATTACCAAACCCATTAAATCTTCCTGTGTACACAAACACCCTATATATTCCAGCCTGTGTTACACTTAGGAGTGGTTTTGTTGCTAGTTTTTAGTAAGTGATATGAAAGTATATTAGTCCACTTTCCCATCACTGAAACACATTAACCAATAGTCTCAATATGAAGGAAGGGAGATTCAGTTTAGCTCAGGGTTTCAGGGGGATCAGTATATGGTAAATTGACACTAAGCAGGAACATCATGATGGAAGGCACGGTGAATCAAGGCTGCTTAGTTAATGTCAACAGGGACACTGAGCAGGCAAGCAACATCAGAGAGTAAAGAGCAAGAGCCTAGATATCCTACTTCAAATCATGCCTCCATGACTAACCCACACAAACCTGAAAGTGTGTGTCACCAGTCCCCTGGGTGGCTCCCAAGCCAATCAAGTTCACACAATCAAGTTTAACTGCCACTGGGAGCAGAACTGATACACCACACTTTCAAGTCTGTTCCAGCAAAACCTTCTATTCGTTTTGTTTTCTGCTGCGATGTTTACTAACCTATACGAATGCTGACAATAGAGCTGCTGATTCTTCTGCAAGAGTTCTTAAGTCTCTAGAAGGGGAATAGCAGCTCACTAATCAGGACTAACTAATTCAGACATTTTCTGAGCTTCTAGTAAATTAGCACAGTGACATTAAATCCACTTTGATTCTGGGGTAGTCTGTGATAGGACCTAGCATAAACTTAAGTAATCAAAATGGCAAGAGTGGTCAGGAAAATAAACCTATGGAGCTATGGTAATAGTCTATATCTCTATTCCTTTATAAAAATAACCCCCTCAAAAGAAAGACCAGTATCTCCAATTTATTCCAGTCAACTTTCCATTTTCACGTGATCATCAAAATCTCTCTCAGCTGCTATATTGCCTCAAATGTAATTATCTATTAGAATGATCACTTTTCCTTTCCTGGGCATAACTTCCCTTTTCATATTGATCTCTCTGATTCTTAATGTTCATCCTACCTCACAACTCAAGGCTCAAACACTTTTGTAGCATCTTTCTCATTTTCTTGATTTGTACATGCTTGGGGAAAACTGGGCACATTTTTTTAGATCTCCTTTTTTTCTATCAATTCTTAGGTAAAGCTATCTATTCCATGACTGGGAATACCATCTATTTGAAGATTTTCCTCAAATCATAACTCCATTTTATAACATGTCCCTAAACAAACTTGACTTTTTGCTAGCCTTTCCCAACATTCTAATAATTCCCACCTTGGAAAATGATAATTTCATCCTTCAGTTGCCCCATTTAAAAGCCTTTGATTTACCCTGTTGTTCCAGGACCTATATGTAGTTTACTGGAAAAGTTTGTCAGATTTACTTTCAAGTACTTTTTAACCCAATGTTTTCTCCTACCTTCATCATTGTTCCCTTAATCCAAATGATTTCTTTCTTGGTTTTTCCAATAGCTTCTAACTAGTCTACTGCTTTTTTTCTTGACTTCCTAGAATCTATGTCCAATTGAGTATGTAAGAGTGACACTTTTAACACTAGTTAATATATTGCATAATGTTATCTCAGAACTAGTTGTTCAGGTTACAAAATCTAGACTTGAAGGTGATCCATCAAACAATGACAGCATAAACTGTTCTTTTTGATGAATTAAGAGAGATTAGTAGTATAGTTATCTAATATATATATATATATATACACACACACATACATACATTTATATATGTTAACTCCCTACTTTTTCTTTCTTTTTTGAAATTCTGTATCATTTGTATCCTTTTTTCTGTTTTGCTTTTTAAAATAAAAGAAAGGAAAACAAACAACAACAACAACAATAGTGATACAAAAGTATCACCAAGTTATACCTCTCCTTTTTTGAGACTCTCCAGTTGTTTTCTATCCCCCACATGATGTAATTCAAGTACTGGGGTCTAGAAAACTCTGTACTGCCTGGCATTTGGTTACATTTACATATGCAGCTCTTGTTACCTAAATTATTCCAGGCGAACTGGCTACCTGAGCACTTTATTCTGGTTCATCCCTGTACTTTAGTTAGGCCTCTGATCATTGGCTTCTTTCATATTTTTGTTGAAAACCTGTGGATTTTTAAAGAAAGAAGCCATTAATGTTTTATTTCCAACTAATGTTAATGACTGGCGAAGTACACAGACATGTTCCATATATGTTTGTGGGGACAAGAAGTATTTCTGACTTGAATTTTTAAGTGATTTCTTAAGCAAGTAGCATGAAAGTTGGAACCATCATACCTTTAATTATCAACAACATTTTTAAAATGTCTACTATGTATTAGATGCTGTTCCAGGTGTTAGAGGTTCAACAACAGAAAAACTGACAAAAATAACTGATTTCACGAAATTTATACTACAATACTACTGATTTATTGTTGGATTTCGTTTTCTCCTTTTAACTTGGTGCTATATTTCGGAGGCTTAATGTTCATCAAATTTACTTGCATTAAAAGTGTGGTTTCCACAATAGGCATTCAAGCCCATGAAGGGTTCTTAAGTCACTGGGACCATGTTCTTGAAGGGTATTATGAGACCTTGGTCTCTTTCCCTTCTTCTCCTTTTACTCTTTGGCTTGTGACTTTTTATCTCCACCATATACTCCTACTATCATATACCATTTCACCAAAGGCCCAAAGCTATGGAGCCACTTGATCATATTCTAGAATTTTCAGAATAATGAGCTAGCATATACCTTTTTACTTTTTAAGATAAATATCTCAGATATTTTGATACAGAGATGGAAAACTTACTTTTACAATTGTTTTCCAAATTTTCCAAAATGATCATACATTATTTTTATTTATTATATTATTTTATAAGAAATCATAATAATTCATAATTTCAGTGATAATTAAACAATCATTATATATGAATATACATAAACAGATCAGGACTCTATCCATGGCCCTTTCTGTATAGTTTTCCTAGTCTACTATTTAACAACTATGTTTATCATCACTTAATATTCTGATTACCCAAACTAGTGACTGGCTAACAATCCCTGTCTTGGAGTTTAGAGCTCTCACAGACATCTCCAACTAGGTCTTTCCAATACTGATCTCATCTCCACCACCCCCACACACCAACATTTCCTCCTGAATTAATTTGTTTCAAGAAATGTGTGCTACCATTTGCCCGGTGGTCCAAGCTGGGAAGCCAAATGTGTTCTAAACTACACCACTCTCATATTTTTTTTTCCTCCCTTCACCACTCAACTGAATTCAGGCAATTACCCTGCAATGAGTTTCCCAACTTCTGCCATTTCTTCAGTTCAGAGTAACCAAAGTGCTTTTGTAACTCTCAAATCTTACCTGCTTAAAGATTAGCACTGAATGCCATTATTTTTAGCATGCTATCCAAATTTCCTAACTTATTTTCAAAACTTCATTGTTATGCTTCTCACTCTTTCAACAGCCTAATTTTTTTATGATATACAATTTCCTCTCTTCTTCTCCATTCCTTTCCAGTATTTTATGCTACAACTATATCATGGAACTGCAACCTTACTGTAGTTCCATAGATGTGCCCTGCTTCTACTTGGTCTTTACACTTGCTGTTCCTTCTTCTGAATCTGCATCCCAAACAAGCACACCTGCCCTTTGCTTTATTCAGTTTGCCTTACTCTTTAATTTAAAGACGACCTATTCCTCCTGGGAGAACTCCTTTTGCCTCTGAGTTTTCCCTTGTATATAAGTGCCAATACTTAATCCAAAATTGCCTTTGCTATTCTACTCCATAATGGAATTTCCCTTCTCTGTGTGATATTTTGATAGTATTGTGTTTGAAGGCACTTGAAAGGCATTATCTGATAAATATTTATTAAATGAAAGGATCAATAAATGAATGAATATTGCAAAATTGTATGGGTGCACCTTGAAAGACCATGAAATCATAAGTAGATAAGAGAAAAAACATTATTTTGGAAGGAGAGAGAAAGATCACTTTCAGTAAAATTTTCAAAGTGACTGAAGGATTTATGGCAATCACCTCTGGAATGGATTCCAAAGGACAATCCCTAACCCATGGAGAAGATTTAAAGTTGAAACTAGAAAGGCACAGAACAATTCAAAACATTTTGTGGTGGAGTTATACAAGTATAGAAAAATCAAAGATGACATCTTGGAAGTTTAAGGCAGCAAAAACTTAATGGTTGTTATGGGAAAAAAGGTGTGAATTTGAAGGATTTAACATCTCGATTTGTAGTTATAATTTATATTTTTTATTTGGAGACTGTTTTTATGTATAATATATCAAAAATACATTTAAAATGAATTAGTTGTTAGGAAAGTAAGTTAAACATCATCATTCTAAATCTTAGATGGTAGTAAAAGAATAGAAAAAATTTAAATCCTCAATAAAACATAATGATAAATAGATAAAATTTATTTTTCTGTAAAGAAAATGCTAAAATGTTTGGAAAGTGAGTATATGAGGTAGAGAATGGCAATTTATTGAAGATTTTAGTCTATTATAAAAAAACAGGATTAGCAAAACTATCACATGCTATATTTTAAAGATAATTTTTAACAGTTGTGAACTTTACATCAATGAATGAATAACCAAAGAAGATAAGCATAAAAATAAATATATTCAGCCATTATCTCTCTGCCTCCACTTCTTAACCTTCATTAATTGACATTTGAATTTTAAATTTTTTAAAAATTTGGGTGCTTTAGCAATGCTATTTTGTTATCTCAAATATTAACATAATGGGTTTGTATAATTAAGTGTGGATATTAAATCCTCATAATCTCTTTTAAAATAAGAGTTTTCTCCTCAAGCTTATTTATTTTATTTTGAAATATTATTTTTATTATTTTCTTAATTACAGAGTGGACATTTTTACATTGTAGCCTCGTTGGATTACATGAAATGGGAGCAAAGAAGAAACAGTTCAACCACTAGGGATATCATCGGCCAGAACTAAGTGCTATTCCATGTTGATAATTATAGCCAACCCTAATACCCAGTAAGAAGGACCAGGAAGGCTACCACGGTTCTTTTAGGATGATAGTCACATATTTTGATTATCACATAGTATATACATTTCTATAACTATTTCCACATTTTACAGATTTTTACTATTACCTGTGCTTATGCTCATTTTCAAAGTAAGATTACCTTATCTTTCCATCCCATAGAAATTCTGCCAAATATATAAGGCAGATAAAAATTAGAGCATATTTATCTTTAGCACTTTTATAACTAGAGTTAGAAAACCCAAAAAGGTAGTGTGGCAGAGATGAATGGTGTATGATATTTCCAACCTTTCTTGCCTTTCTATATTGAAAAAGAAAGTAGTGTTCAATATATTGAAATCTGTGTAATGCATGTCTCAGAAGACAGAGGAATTTAAGTCCTGGCAGACTGAAGAAACTCCTAAATATCCACCCAGCCACTCAACTGAGAGTCAGTTATTTATTATTGGCTGTATCTAAGTCACTCTCCAGAGTAATTAAGAAATGCTATCATTAACTCAGAGTCAACCTGAAGGTATGTCCTCATTATATCACCAGAAAGTGAACTCTTGAAGGCAGATTTATTTCTTAATCTCAACGCCTATATAGGGTCAAATAGAAAGCTCTCATTTGATAAATTTTGTGTGCATTTTCACACAGGTCAGTCTTAAGTTTGATATCATTTGTTATTAATAATTAAAGCCACTTATAAAATGATTAAGACTTTTTGCTAAGTGCTTTTAGATATTATTTCATTTTTCCTCTTCTAATTTTGCAATAAATATATATTAAACAGCCAGCATTTATAATAATTTAAGAATGAGAAGGTCTCTGATTGGTTCCATGCGACAAAGATACTAGCTACTAGAGGTAAACTTGGAGGACACATATGTCAAATTTATTCTTCCGATGGTCTCACAATTTCTCTTCCTTATTTGCAGAGTTTATATACCACCAGAGTTAAGACTATGGGCTACAAATCCAACCTTACGGGGTTTTGGACTTCAAATCTAGTACTTACTGTATAAATTTTCAAGCAGTCCCTTAACTTTTCAAAGACTCAACTTCTTTATATGCAAAATAAAAACTAGTGCATCTTTCATAGGGTTACGTGAGAATAAAATGAAATAGTTCACAGGAATATGCGGAATGTGTGTAAATGCCTGATGAAAATGAGATACTATATTAAGATGCAGATCCTGGTCTATTTTTCCTTTAAAATGATATTTGAATAGTTTCTCATCCTTTTGGCTAAGATCAAGTATAGTAAAATAATTTTTGAAGTATACAATGTGCTGTTTCTCTCTAAATATATCAAAGTAGGTGAAGCAATAAGAATTTTATTTTACATGGGCAATGGTGTATAGATAATTTTATCATAATCATGCACAAAAAATACTAAAGAAATCAGGAAGTAGAATGTGAGTCTTTTTGCTTTTCCTGTGCTACTTACACTCTACTATATTTCCTTATCTTTATAGGAAGTGAAACCATAAAACCATGGCACTTGTGAAATGTTCTCAACTGAAAAAGTAGAGAATATCAACAGGGAAAGTGTAAAATATCTCGCCATGAGGCTGTTTCACAGTATGATAGAACATGATCAGTTTTTGATCATCTGGAGGAGGTTTGTAGTTGTAGGCAAAAGTTTGAATGAAATTACTTTTCTCTTTCTAATTATGTAAGTTTTTGAAACTATAACACTGTATTTAAAAATAATTTTATATGTACTTTTAAGCTTTTCCTATTGTGAGCCTTGAAGTCAAAGCAGGAAAGTTGATCTAGGCAAGCACACTGTCCAAGAGGATGGATGAGGGGGAAGCCCATAATCTGGCCCATCTTCATGCCTGCAAATTGCACTCCTTGCATGAGATCTGGCACATAGTATCAGCTCTTGTTAGTTAGGTCAGTGGATTTGGAAGTTGCATCATGATTATACAGTAAGTCTCTGACTCTTACAGACGCACATATATAACAATATGCAGGGGTGATATAAGGGACACTTTTATGAAATGTTCAAAGCTTCCAAATACTAAGTTTATGGATTTCACTTGCAAACTCAAGATGCTAACAGGATGAGTGAAGCTACATAAGTTGGTTTATTAATTAGAAGATAAGTAACAAGTTTTTATCAGTAACTCTGCTTCAGTGTTTGTATCCTCCAATTTTTCTCTTTATTTTGTTGTGCAGAATCACTACTCATACACAGTTAAATTCTCTTCACAGCTTTGGTTAAGAGGTCAGTAGTGACACCCAGTTCTGCTCAGCAGTTTCAGGTTCAGAGTTATAGTCACTATGTACTCATATATAATGAGTTTTGCATACTAGATGTATGCTTTTTCTTCCAGTGAATGAGGAACATGTATACTGAAAGATGCTGTTAGCTCAGAAACATAATATTATGTGTATTTTAAATGATATAGAATGAATTATTCTTGTTGGTGGACCAAAAAATATTTCAGTTTGAAGAATTCTGGGAAAATTTCAGCACATTTGAAGTGTGGGAGGAGTGTCATTTTTTTTTATTACAAAGCCATTTGACAAATGATTTATCTGTATTTTGACAATATGATTATATGTAGAAGTGCATTTAAATCCATAACTGATAGAGAAAGGAGATTGCACTTACTTAGCTGCCTTTTTAATATTTGCTTCATAGGTTGGTGCTTTAGCAGGCATCAGTCTTTCAATAGATTGAAATTAATATCTCTGAGTCCAACTCTAACTTAGGAGTTTGCTGTTATCTGATGGTATGTTAATTGTGCTACATGAGTTGTAAGCCTGTTCCCTTAGCCCAGAGAGTTCATTAGGATGTCTATGAGGTGAAAAAAAGGAGCAGGAAGCCAGGGCAAGTTATTCATTGCCTTATGACTCAATTCTAATCACTTCTGCCTGTGTGACTGACAGAGAAATGCTCTCTGCTGTGATTGAGGGTATTGATTTCCCAACCCCTTTCGGGGCACACTGGAGAGACACAATCAGAGGCTTCAGCTTTCAAAAAACCTCTTCATCTGCCTTAATCACCTGATCGATAATCAGCATCAAGATGGGGATCTTCAACAAAGCCTCCTCCAATGTCTTTATTTTCTTTCTTTCATTGGGCTACAGATCTGCTGAGTCAAGGTGATCTTAATAGACCAGAAAATGAACAGTAAGCAACAGAAGTAGCAGCTTTTAGTGACAGTTGTTAAATCTAGAAGTTTCCATCGTACACACACACACACACAAAAAAAATGTAACTTTCTTCTCCCTCATGCTCCTTTCCATCCACATCCTTCATGGACCATTGCCTGGCAAACTATCTCCTGCATACATGGTTGGACACTCAGAACCAGTGCGTAAAAGCGCTTCTCTGACCAACCAACTGGAACAAGGGGTGTGGGAGAGTGAGAAACACTCACACACAGTGAGATAGTTCATGACAGTGAGATAGTTTCATATTTACAATGGGAGACGTCAAAGTTAAGTCTGAATGACTACATCTGAAACAAAACTAATGCGCCATACTCAGCTTCCGAATACTGAGTACCACTGAGCAAAGGTTTTCCTTTTCAGTTTTTGAACATTTGAAAGTTAAGGTATTATGAACATTTTATAGAGCACTTTTCGTTTGATTTTTTAAAGTATTTTGGTCAGTCACATCTATTGGTAGTGCTGACACCTGAATTAATATCAAAAAACTATTTGCATATCTTGAAGTACTTGGTAATTAACATTTAAAACTAACTTGTATATTGAAGGGCTAACTGTAAATCTAGCCATTCTCCCTTCTTCCTCAGATGGATAACAGCATCTTCCTCAGGAGTTTGCTTTGGTAGAATTTTAAGGGGACCACCCCTTTATAACTATAGATTTGATTGTGGTACATGGTTAATTTGTGATTCTACTTAAAGTATTTTTACTCAGCTCTAAGTATTCCCTACTGAATAGAAAACTGTGACACTTATTAAATACCATCTATATTGCCAAAGTGTGAAATGTTTCCAATTAAAATTTCATTCATGTTTAGCCAGTTTTTCAATTGAATTAAAAAAGCATAAAACACACATAATCTAATGTATCCTCTGTGATGAGTGGGTCTTTATTTTCTTGCATTCAGAAGAGCCTCATCCAATATAATCACTGCATTCATTCCAATTACAAGAGCAAAGTTGTACCGACTTCTATGCTATGCAATGTCAAGAAGCACAGTGTACAGCACTAATACCTCCAGTGAAAGAGGCAGCGATTTCCCACAGCAGCGCCTTGATTTAAATTACAGAGCACATTTATTATGCTTCTGTTCCTCAGACTGTGAAATACCATAGTACAGTAGCTTTGTTCTGACCCCTTCTCCAAAGCTCTGCCTCAAAGTGTGACTAATCTAGTGCCGGATGACAGCTAACTTCAACATCAGACAACACGAAAATTGAAGACACTTTTTATCCTCTTGCCAATCTGCGAATGTCTGAATAAGCCTCGTCAACTTCATTACAAACTCATCATCTCTTCTGTAGATAATGATAGCCTAGGCTGGTACAGAACTCAGCTTCTTGTTGTTTTTACTGACTTTCTCTGCCTCCAGGCCAAGCATCTGTGGGGATAATGAATGGAGCAATTCTTTTGGCACAAAACAAAAGGCTCTTGGGGTGGGGAAAGGCCCATGGCGTCAGTCTAGGCACAGCTCTCACAGGAGAAAATTCTTTGTTATGAATTGGTTCTCAGAAAATAGCTCTGTCGTAACCAGAGAAGTGAAGGATACAGAGTAACTTTGTACCATAGCCGGGAGGTTAAAGGCAGTGACCATGCAAAAGAATTTCAGAAGGATTTGATTCTTTTCTTACTTATTTTTTTCTTTTTGAGGTTGTCTTGGATAAAGCCTATTTTCACCAGATAGAACAACTGCATAGCCTGCATAGTGCCTGCTGAACTATTTAGGATACATTCATTCTTTCTCTTCAAAACAGTAGACTTTCTGAGTTACTTCCCCTGGAGCTACCCATGGGGTGTAAAAAGAGAACACAGAGAATGTGAGAATATACCAGCAAGGAATGGACACAAAGCTAGGAGGGGATTTTAAAATAAAATTCATGTCTTATTATACTAGCATATGAATATATATCTTACTATCTTACCTGTCTTTAATCTGTGTAAGCAGGATAAGAAATTAGATCTCATAATCGTATAAAATTAAAAAAACTTAAAGTATGTTTCTATGACTTTATGACTTTGTGCTTTGGGTAACTTAAAATAATAATAATCAAATGTGCCTTATTAATCCAAGAGCTTTGTGATATATATATATATATATATATATATATAATCACTGAAGTTATTTGATCACTTAGGAGATTCTACTATTGAGGGTATTAAACAGTGGTACATTTAGTAAAAGGTATTAGTGATTTTCCAATTTCCTTTTTTGCTTTAAGAATGTGGAGTGGGCATGTCAATCCTAAATAAAAACTACTTCCTTTAAACTTGATTATTTACTTGTAAGTCTTAGTAAGGCAATTACATTATTTGGGCCTGTCACTATTGGTGATAAAATAAATGCAAACATGTCTCCTATTAATCTTTAACTATTTCTGCACATTATATTAACTAATCCATATATGCATAACATATAATGTATGTATCAGAAAGTGATTTGTTCATTTTGTTTATTTTACATTAATATTCTGTGTCATTTTCATCTAGGCCATCAAAAAAGAAACAATGAATAAAATGTCATCAGGTCCATTTACACTATTATGAGGAATTCAGTAATAACTATAAAGGTCATAAAAATTAAAGAAACAGTAACAGTAAGGGAAACATAATTGGCAAACCTTCAGTGAAAAGATAACTATTTTCACATTTTTATACTTTTTGTCAAATGATGTCCTTGGGCATTCATTTCTAGTAATTAAATGGCAAATGCTGTATTTTACATGGAGAAACACTGATATCTTGTGACGAGAACAGATTAATGTAATGTTTTGCTACCTTTGACCTTGTATCCTTGAGTCTCTTGATTCTATGTCACCAAACATAGCACTGTAATAGAGTTGAGGTCCAGCTAATAGTGTGTGCTATTCTGACTGTCATGCTCCATCATTGTAACTTACTGCATGAGGTCCCCAAAGTAGCTTTGTGAGCACATGTACACATGCACGTGCATGAGCACACACACGCACACATATACAGTGAATTCCTACTGAGAGAATAAAAACAGTAATCATAGAATGCTTCTAAATAAAAATTCTTCATTTGACTTATAAACCATAAATCACCTTGTTCAAGGGTTGAGTTCTATAATATGATTCAAAGCATATTTATATTTATATTCGCTTCCTTTATGATGTTTATCAGATGTTTGTAGGAAAGCATCCGAACACTTTCATTTTTATGTATTATGATGATGTGATCAATTCATAGTTCAATGTTCTTTTCAATCTGTAAATATTAAGATTTATAAAGTGGGAAAGGACTACTATGATGTTTCACATTTTGTTTCCCCTTAGATGATTGGTTATAGAAAAACAACTTCTATATATATTATTTACAAGCTAAATAAATTAAATAAATTATTCCCTCACTCCCCACTTCCAGCTAACAGGAAAGTTGCATGAACCTTCAGCTGCTGAGCATTGTCCTGTAGCTAGCTATTCACAACTCTATAATTTAAAAAGGGATCAAGATGCCTTCGGACTCCCACAGTTTTCTAAGTGAGCTTTACCATAGATGAAGAAACAGCTATAACTGGCTGTAAGTGAGAGGAACACCCAAGAAGCATGTTTGCTGTCAATGACCCAATCCCAAAAGCATCCTGGGATTTTACACTCACCATCATTCTTCCCTGTTCTTTCTTCTTCTCCCTTGATCCTTCCCTTCCAGTTCTTCCCTTTTCAGAGTCATTTTAGGGGACAAGCCCAGTGAAATTCATTAGGCAGTTCTCACTGTCAGGTAGCAATACTGTCTTTTACTAATTTTGTATGGAAATAAGTTTTGAACCTAGCTATTCCATATCCAAATCTTATCCTAACATGATCAGGTCTGGTAAGTCCAATACTGTGGTTTTCTAATGTGAAATAAAAACAGCATAACAATACAGATATGGTTATAATTGCCGCTATTTTAAAAACATCACAAATGCTTTACTTTTGTAAAGTAAAACAAGAACAGCTGCATCTTTGTTACTCCATATATATAATTAGGTGGACATGCAAATTTAAAAGAAAGGACTTATTTTTATGATAGCAATTTATAAAGCCAAACATTCACTAGAGAATATAGCCATTTAAACAAATGTTTCTATGTATCATCATATAGATAAAAATAATTTTAGCAATTAGAATTTTTTCTGCATCTGAACATAGAAATTACATTTTACAAACTCTTAAAAATAGATTTTTTAATTTTACATTTCTGCACTCAAAACTTTGCTGACTGAAATTTCAGGCCAGAGACATGCTTATGTTTGTAAAACAAATAGTTAAATATAAAAATTACTTTTAAAATATAAAAAATCCAAAAAAATAGAAACAAACATGTCTTATTAGTGTCTGCCACAGTAAGAATGGGTTAGATTTTCTTCTTAATATGGCCGACACCGATACATATGGAGCCATCTCACAGATCGATATATATGTAAAGTGGATACCAGATCCCAAGTGCAATTAGGGCATCAGATTGAAATTTCTTATTCTACAGTTCAATCAAAGGCTTAAAAGGAAAAACAGCACATTTCCAATTAAATCAACTAAGTAGGAGTTAGTTAGTTACTACCATGTCTCATTTCTAAAATAGTAGCTTTTATTGGCACGCTTTAGGAAGTAAATATTTACCCAGAGAAATGTAATTTTCTTTTCACTTATTTAGAAACTCCATGAGCTGGTCACTCCTTTCTAATTTTCTTTTTACTATTTAAGATGGTAGAGCAATTTCTCATCCTCTTCATTTTGATCTTAGAGTAGCACAGTTGAATTTGTGTATATTTGAAGGGAAAGGACAATTTTTTTTTTCTTTTTTAATTAGCAACATTCTTCCCTGTTTACACCACTCTTTTTGTAGTTAAAAAAAAAACCTTGATACAGCATTGATGCTTATTTCCAAAATTATTTTACAACTGCTGATGAGAAGTATACAAAAAACTTTTATGCCAGTAAATGCAATTACTATTAATTTCATCATAATTGCTATGACTACAATTTACTTATTCTTAATTTATTTTCATAATGAACTGCTTTTGTAAGATGACAAATGATTCCATTAGTTAAGAAACTAAAATGTCAATTTAAATGTGGTCTTTGTTGACTAATTTGCTGAATTGAGGTTTTTGTTTTCGTTAAGATAATAATATTTGGCTATGCTCTGTGAGCAAAATTTATGAGGTCTTAAATATTAATCTTTCGATTTATTGAAACAAGGTAATTTTCAGCTTTAAGAAATGTTAGCAGTTTCTCTGTTGGGGCTTCAGTGTGTAAGTTTTAGTCACCCAAAACACTGAAACACTGGCATCCAAAAAATAATGCTTACTTTGTTCCCTGTGATCAAAGCAATTCTTTCTTACTAATAACTGCCAATATCAGATTATTTGTAACAGTTTCCAATGGCAAATATTATTCAGTGATCAGTAAAAGAAAGGGGATTACATCAGCATTCAGGGAGGAAAATGTTCTATTCCTTCTTATGCCATAGTCTATGTTCAATCAGCCTGCAGCTAATAGAAGCCCTCCAGTGCTGAGAAGTAAACACACATAGTTGGACAAATAGTCCAAAATCAAATCTAGTATATAAGGTGGACAATACATAGTTAGTTCCATTACGGAAACCTCCCTTGGGACCTGGAGCAGCTTCTGAGCCCTTCTCATTACACACCAGCACCATCTGTAACCAGTCTGCACCTGATTTGAGAAGGTATAAAGTACACGAGAAAAATAGACTCAGAATTGGGAGTCAGAGAATCCTATTTCAAGTTTAAATTTTGCTTGTGAAAGATCATTTGGTTTTAGACTCAGCAAACAGTGGGCCTCATCACTCACAATGAGGAACGCATGTAGCAAGGGTTACTTCAGATCCGGGAGACTGAAGGTAATTGCTACTTTCCACAGGGATGTATGCAGCTGGAGTAGAGCTCGAGAGAGTTACAGCATGGTCCCATTAGCTAAGAGCTTCTATTCCACTTCAAATGGCAAGCACCCTTTCCTCGCGGCATGAGTTTCAGTGTTGTTATTGTCACCATTGTCATTTTTTGTCTGTGATTTAACTTTAATTTTAAATGAATAAGAAGTCAATGTCATTAGCATCCTTGAAATACATTGTGTGTATGTGTGTGTGTTTCATATCTGTGTATGTGAATTTTAAGAGAGGCTCTGTCTCGAAAATGGAGCAAAGTAAGCCATGAATTATTAATAGGAAGTTATGATGTTGGATGCATCTACCTGGGGCTAAAAATGAGAACATAATTAGCAATCTTGTAGTACTATGGGTACCACTTAAATATTTTCCTCCAATATTCCCATCTTCCTAGCATCAGAAGTCACTTTATCAATTGTTCTTTTTATTCTCCTTCTATCTCCATTCCTCACCTTCATCCACTATCAAAATGTCTTTGGAAATTTAATTCCCTCCTTCTGTGTTCATACAGAACTCCAAATGATTGTACATATTTCTGAATGCCATGAAAGGTCCAAATGTGTGTATACAGGGATGAATGCATATACGTAACTGAGGGAAACATCACTACATAGAAAGTATCTAGAGATTCACAGGCAGGGTAGTTCACATTAATCGAAGGAAATCAAAGAAGACTTGGAATAGTGTTTGCTTCTTTCTCAAGCAAAGGTCTCCCTCCTTATGATCTCATCTTTCAAGGCAGTAATAACCAGAACCCAACCCAGAAAAATCTAGTTCTCAAACTGTTTGCCTTTCTTTCCCACAACACAGATGAGAACCACTCATTATCAATAAATTCCTCTTCTGCCACTCATTTGCCCTTAAAATGTTTCCAGTCTTGCAAAAACTAGATACTTGCCATGACCACATGTGGCTGCAAGTATATTTATTATCTTGTATTAAAGTTGAACCTGTTCTTAAGAATTTATCTATTAGTTTCTGATCCCAGATCATACCCACCCAGCTCTGATAACTGTTACCATAATACCTAAAGCCAAGTACCTGAGAATCTTCTCACAAAAAGAAAATAGCTACCATTTTCTTGAATATTTCTATTTCCAAATACTAGCTAAATATGCAATAGACAAATTACATTTAATTCTTTTAACTAAATATGAAGAAACTGAGGCTCAGAAAGTTTAAGAGGTATGTGCAGTGTAACAGGAAGTAGCCTGGTGTGGTAGTGCATGCCTGTAATTATGGCACTCTGAGAGTCTGAGGGAGGAGGATTATAAACCCGAGCCCAGCCTGGGCATCTATGTGATTTAGTGAGACCTTGTCTAAAACTAAGTAAAACTAAAAAGGTCTGGATATACAATTTTTTTGCAGAGGCTCCAAATTCAACCCCAAAACTACACACACACACACACACACACACACAAACACACACCACCAGAAGTATGTAAAAATGAAAATGTTGGGACTTAACACCTTTGTGGTAGAAATCACTATAAATACACCAATAACCATTTTCTTTCCCCTTGCACTAAGAGATCTCCTTGTAGCTGGGTTCTACTTGATGGAAAGTGAACAAAACTTATGCACACAGCCTAATTGCCCAGTTCATTGAAATATCTCATTCAAAATCCTTATGGCTCTCTTCCTCCCATCTACCAGATGAATGGGTATCAATGCCATATTGCAAAAAACGGCAGTCTTCAGCAACCTGGGTTTCAAATACCTCCATGGAGTGGGACACCCCCACCCACTCATAGTGCCAATAGATCAAGGAACTAATTCAATCTGTTTTTAAAATATATGCAGTACAATCATTATGTAAAAATTAAAACATAGTCTTATATTAATAAGGTTAAGATAGTTTTCAACTCCAAAGTATATTCTCTAATGTGTTTCCACTGACATAGAGGACATATATCACAAGTATTGTGCCGCAGTTTTGGACTGAATTTACTCAAATATTTAATTAATTAATTAGTTACTTAGGAAATTTTAAATATTAAAAGTCTGTTATTTTTAACAATTTCCTATTATTCAAAATGGTATATAAATGAAACAGGAAGTACTGTTTAAACATGAGGTTTAATTCTTTCAGAACTGCCTTTTATGAAATAAATGTTTAAGGAAATGGAAGTAGTAATTCTTATTTGATTATAATACTTCATATACATGAATTGAATCATCACTGTATGTCTCATATAGGTGTACAATTATATATTAATTAATTTTTTAAAAAGAAACAGAAATTTAACTATCAAATGTAATTTTTAAAAAACATAAAAATCAAAAATTAAAATTTCTCTATAAATGGTAAGTATTATTGTAGCTATAATTTATCCTATTCTGATACGTATCCTGGCCAAACTGTGTTTCTATGGAAAAAGTAAGATTCAGGTGAACCACAGACAAGAATAACAAGCCAAATAATTTCAGATTAAACTTGACAAGAGTAAATATCATATGGCTTAAGGAATTTTTCTAAAAATTGTAAATCAATTGCTCTTTAAAAGTTTACTAAACATTATCCACTGTATTGATTTTGTACCTCTTCTTTTAATGGACATATTTTTTAATTGACGCAATTCTTGTTATGTCACAAAAATCATGCACATTTATTAAAAAGTAGTTTTACTAAAACTCATTGCATTTTGGAAGCCATAAATATGAACATTTCTTAAATCATTCTTTCATTTGCATTGATTTTCAACAATCATGACAAATAACAGACGCCTGTATTTTACAATCTACTCTGGCACTTTCCCTTATCTGTCTGTCTGTCTATCTATCTATCTATAATTTTTTTTGAGACAGAGTCTCACTATGTAGTTCAGGCTGTCCTTGGACTCACTATGTATCCCAGGCTGACCTCAAACTCATAGTGATCCCTTCTGCCTCTACCTCCAGAGTGCTGGGATCACAAGGATGCTTCACTAAGCTTGAACCTAATCTATATTAAAATGTCTGAATTTAGGGAATAGTGCTATGGAGAGAAGGTAACATAATATGTAGTCAAGATACTTAATATCATACACCATACAAGTTTTGAAGTTAGGAGCTGGGGTTACAGTTCAGTGGTAGAGTATTTCCCATAAGGCCCTGGGTTCAATCCCCAGAACCAGCAAATAAAAAGTTTAGGAATCAGACAGTTTTACCTTTAAGTCCTATCTTTCACATTTTTGAGCCATGTGACTTCAAAAGAAATAGTTAAAATGTCTTGCTTTTGTTTTTCTCCTCTGTAAAATAGGCACAATAATCATATCTCCCTCCAAGATTAACTACGATAAATACGAGGCAGGAAAAAACAATCAAGTGGCACTTAATTGCTCAATTAACATTAGATTTTAAAATACTGTAACAATCCAAAAGTTTTTCTCAAATAGTGTATTTAAAATAGCACTTACATTATAAATGATGTATGATAGTAAGTATTTTAGGTGGAAATTACTGAATTATATGCTGTGTCTAAGTAAAAAGACATATGGGGCATAAAAAATGTGCTTTACAAATATTTCCAAAAGATGTGGAGTTTTTACTTCAGATTCCTGGAAGCAGAGATTTAATGACTAATATTTAAATGACAGGAAAGAAATTTTTCATTTAGGGTCAAAAGCTTTCTCCTTTCGTTAATGTAATGAAGTCAAAGGATTACAGAATTCCATTCCTCTAGCTTAATCTGATCCCAAATCACAATGAAATAGAATACTTACCAGTTTTCTCTTCTCCAGAAAGAAGAAAATAAGTTAGGAAACTATGAGTCTTTTTGCTTCATTTGGAGTGTTTTCCTACTTTGTCTTCAAAGAGCTTAAAAAGAAAATCAGTTCCCAGTCTTCTACATATCTCTCTGCAAGTCATCATGGTGAGAGATAACTGCGGTAATGTCTTACAGAGAGAACAGGCTCATCTTAGCCACAGCTGGACTGGTCCAGTCCATAAGTGGTCTGGCAGCTTTGGGCCCTGTGGAGACAGAGATTTCATGGCAGTCTGGTGCAGCAGGGCAAAACCACTCACCTCACAAGCAGGAAGCAAAAGAGGACAAAGAAAAAGCCAGGGCCCATCATCTCCATTAGCAACATGCCTCCTGCGTCCTGAAGACCTCCCATTAGGTCTCACCACTTCCTGCAGCACCACCTGAAGCTGAAATCATGGTCCCTGGGGTCATTCAACATCCAGATCTCTGATTATCTACTTGTTTTGTTTTCAGGTGCACTTTCTGCTTAATTTGTTCCTCTTTCAGCTCCAGTTCAGGACACTTCTTGTGCCTACTTACCAGCAAAAGCTATAGAGAAAGCTAGATAGCAACCGATTTCATCCACCAGCTGTGACTTTTCTGATAAAGAAAAAAAATCTCCTCCTTCTCTATATTATTGGCTTTAAAGAAACAAGTCTGGAAACTTGGGTGTTGCTCAGTGGTAGAGCATTTGTCTAGCATGCATAGGGTCATGGGTTTATCTTTAGTCATATAAAAGGGGGTGGGGGCAGAGGCAGAGATAAGCAGAAAGAGATAGAGAGAAGGAAAGAAGACAAGAAGACAGGCTTGTAGGATTCAGCAGTACATCTCTTTGGGTAATTCTGACACTCACTTTATCTTCTACCTATCCAATTGTTTCCCCACTGCCAACTGTAATTTTTGCCCTTTCCCCACTGCAATGAGGATGGAGTTCAATTTGCTTGGCTTTAGGATCTGCCCTAGGCATTGGTGGAGCACATTTGTAGTGCTCCGCAATGTCTCGGTTTCTTGCGCCTTCCTTTCCAGCACTCTCAAATGCTCTACTTCCCCACTGCCATGAAGGAAGCAACTGTGTACTCACTTTCTTCAGCCCTGATGGCTCAGCCTTGGAGTTGTCCTGTCTGGATTGAAACCTCTTCTCTTTTAAACTGATGGTACTGGAGATTGTATCTCAGAATTATGAAAGGTGACTAATACATTACTAAACTCATTCTCTTCCCTCTCAAAGTGGCTCTAGTTTCTGTGCCTCTATTTCTGTTAACCATCAGTTTTTCATTAGCTCAGAATAGACTCTTTAGTCATGTTTGACTTTCTCATCCTTTTCCAATTCTAAAATCTGTCCACAAATCTGGATGATCATTTGTAGTCAGCATCCAAATCTGAATGCCCTTTACTGCTGTGGTTGAGCCTAAACTCAGCTCTCTCCTGGGATACTGGGGAGCTCCTTATCTGACTTCTTAGCTCCACCCCATTCCAACCACTCAACCCCCAACCTGTCGTCATTATTCTCTTTTTATAAAGCAAGGAAATGATACTGATATCCTACTTCAAACTCTGGGATAAGTTATTGAAAACTCAACGCATCTTTTATTCTCATTATATGTTCCTTTCTTACAAACTAAATCTTCCAGGCTACTGAAGAGACTTGGACTTCCTTGAATAGGGGAAGTTGCAAGCAAAGAGTAGAAAGCAAAAATTACCTGCAGAAACTTGCTTTTGCTAGCTTGTGTTGCTGGCCTGAGCATGTTGAAAGGATTATTCTCCAGATCATGTGGGACCCTCTTTGAGAAATCTAAGTGTTAAATACAGTACTGAACACTAGAGAACTTTCCTTCAGCAAAATCTTCATTTCTTATGAGAATAGAGAGAGTCCCATGCCTAAATGATGCTGATGATGGATTCAGCAGTGGGTTTAATGTCAGAGGAAGCAGGTATATGCTGTTTTATTTATTTATTTATTTATTTATTTATTTTGGTGCTGGAGATCTAACTCATGACCTCTTGCTTGCCAGGCAGGTGCTCCGTAGCCACTGTTTTAGAACAAGCTCTATTGCAGATAGGGTTCTTCAGAAACAGTGATGAAATCGATTTTGGTGTATAGAATATTCATTGGGAATCAACACCCAATGAAAAAAGAGAATGGAGGGAGAAGGAACCAAAAAAACATGAAGCTCTGGGGTGACCACTTCCCATCAAAGAGATCTTGTATCACAGGCTGCCAGGGGCAAGTTTCACCCCTCACAGCTGAGCAATAAATCCTCCTGTGAAGAGGAACCAGAGTACCCATCTCAGTATCTCCCACAGTATCTATAAGAACACAACAGACAGGCCCCAAGGGAAAGCCATATCACTGGAACCTATACAGGTGAAAGAAACCTTGCCCTGACTCTTTCTCTCATTTAACTCTCAAGCATAATTAAGTGTAAAGGTTTGTTGCTAGTATGAGTAATTCCTCTCCTGCCTTACTGCATTTGAGTATCACAGATGGAAACAGGACAAAGCAAAAAACAAACAAATACAATAAAAATCAAACCAAAACAAAAATCCCAGAAACTAAAGCACAGTCGCAAAATAACTGGTAATTGGGTAAAGAAGTTATGGGGGATGTTATATGCACATGTAATGTGTACATGAAAAAAAAGTTATAGCATAGACAGTTACATAAATGTGAAGGCTAGCCCAGAAATCCACTCTTGAAATAAAAATGCTTTGAAAATATTGGTCACATTTCATGATTATAGAGATTAGAAAGTTGGAAATCCATAAACTAATTGGTACAGTCAGTCATTGATCATACAAAATAATTAATTCAGAGGAGAATGAAATGATGTCCTAGTCATATATAACTGACATTTGTATAGAGTTTTCATTTCTATCTTCCTGTTTGAACAGTTATTATAATATTCTCATTTTCTATATGAGACAACTGATATCAGATGCCTAGTCAAAGAGAAAAAATAACTAATGCAATGTCCTCCCTTCCGTGTCATACTAACTCACTACTAGTGCCAAAGTGAAAATATGTTTAAGTAGTTACACATGAAATAGCATTCATTCATTCATCTGTTTTTTCAGTCCACAGGGATTCTGTGAAGATGAAATAGACCAGATTCTTGCCCTGAGAATGATTACAATCTAAGCATATGATCCTTTGGGAGATGGAGAGATGGGATCTTCTAGGATTTGCTCATAAGCTAAATTTATAAGAAGGAATAAGAAGGCTCCATTGAGATGATGTAAGAGGGAAGACTCCAAACTGACATAAGTTCTTCATTTTCCCTCTTGAAATATGTGATAACTAATCTTTATGTAGACAAAAGTTGGAGTGAAAGGTAAGGAAATCCTCATCCTGGAGAAGGCTCTCTACAATCCTGAAAGGCTTCTTTACACAGTGAGCACCTTAAATGATTTCCAGGTGAAGAATCAGGAGTTTAGAACTGGCGTCCTCACTGTGCAGCAATGTGAAAATTGGTCTCATTAGTTAACCCTGGCGGTACCAAAGAACAGTGAGCCACAAAAAAGAATAAAGGGGAGAAATGTCATCCACCCTAACAATGTGTAAGCAGGGAGGGAGACTGGGTGGATAGTTTAGGAGTTATTTAAGAGGTGGACTCGGCTGGGAAAACAGACAGCTAGCATGACACTCTGGTAAGTGGCTGTGGCCTCCCAAACCGCAGCCACCCCAGGGAGAGAACCAGATCAGCGGTTCCTGAGATCTGAGCCATGTTGGAACTTGGGGCGCTGGGAAAACAGGCAGCCAGCTCACCTCTCTGGTGGGCGACTGTGAACCTACCGGTGCCACGGGCTAAGAATCAAACATCCATCTCACCATCTCCCCCGCCGCAGCAAGTGAGAGCCAGAGATCTGAGCACCTCTTTGTGAGTTTGACTGTATGCAATACAGCAAATAAGAGGGATTTCCTTCTGTCATCTCTTTGAAGGCAAATATTTTTATTTCTGCTTTGCTCTGTTCTGATCAATGGTATTGCTGTATTCAATATTCTGTTTTTATAATTTCGGTATTTCCTTTGATATTGCTCTACCTGACTGAAGGAACAACTATTGTGAAGAAAACCAGATATACTGTTGTACCTATTGCTGTTATCCCGGTAACCTGCTGTGAGGTTCTATACCAATTTCACTGCACTGCCTCAATTGGCTTTGTCCTGTCTTGTTCTGCTATATTTTACTGTCTTCAAAATAAATAAATAAAATAATAATAAGAAATAAGAAAAAATTAATAAAATAAATAACAAAAAAACAGATCAGTAAGGTACTGATCAACCTGAAACATGATATAACTAAACAGATAATGGACTTAAAAAGCAAAAGAAGGAGAAGATAGTGCTCTAAAGGATATAACTGCATGTATATTTAAGTGTGTAGGATTGATTGATCATCATGTTGCTAAATTTTTGTTGGATCAGTGCACAGAACTATTTGCAGCCTCACTGTTTGAATGTCCACTTTGTATGCTTTAATTTTGTAACTTGAACAACTACATCCAAGAAGACAATATGTAATGTATCAACTAGTGATTTCTTACTGTTTTTTTTTTAAATTCTGTATTGTTTCTACCCTTTTTTCTGTTTTCCTTTTTCTCCCCTCTCTTTAAATAAAATTCAAAAAAGAGGTGGACTCAACTAGATTTCATGATAAATTTCAAATAAGAAAGCTTAGTGAGTGAACAGTGAGATATGTTTTTCTCAGAGGTAAGAGGAAAAACACACAAGGCTGGATTTATTGGTGGGAGAGTAGGAAATTAAGCAAGGCTGTGTTGGATTTATCTGCCAATGAGAAGGCTAGATCACCTGCTGTAAGCAATAGAAATAGCTTACTGTGATAGAGGTCAGACATCACCAAGGTGTTAAAGGAGAGGAGCATGTAGAAAGATCTGTGACTGGTATCATAGGCTCATTTGAGCATCTTGGACACACACCTGCAGCAGTAGCATTATGCAGGTCAGTGTAACTTCTTCCAACAGCTGTCAGCATTGTGATACTTGAGCTAAAACAGGGATGTCTGCATGGATCCAGTTGCAAGGTGTTGAAGGGCACTTTGGCAATATGGGACGAAATGATTTTCCAAGAGTTCTAAGCTGCACAGAACAAAAAACATAGAGCATTAGAGCTGAGACTGGAGGTTTTAGAAGATTAGATGCAGTTCAAATACAGAAGAGAAGACCCTATGTCAGATGTGACACAAAATTTTGCAATTTATACTGTCTAAACTTATACCATATTTTTGTGTTGGGTGCAATAGTCCTGTGCAGCATTTGATTTTATAGAATATGATTTTAGAAGTAAAGGACTTTAGAGGCTGTTTATTCTCATTCTTTCATTTTACAAATGATGAAAGTGCACACTAGAAATCAGGTAGCTGGTTGAATATGAAACACTGACTTTGCCCAGTAGCCTGCCTACTACAAATATCACCAGAATATTAACACAGATTTGTTAAACATTTGTTAAATGCAGGACACAATGACGAGTTCTGATTGACATATAATACTATTTTTCAAGGAATTGACAATCTAGTATCCTATTCAGAATTTATATTATACAGTAAATTAAGTGATTATTAAAGTGACATTTTGAAAAACCAGGATCTCAAATTACCTCTAAAATAAGCAAGGGTCGAACAGTTGCCTTTATTTCTTGCAAAATAATAATTTTCATTATTAAAAGTATAGAGAAAGAATGTCATAATTTTCATGTTCAAGGTCCTTGAGTTACGGATTCTATGAATAAAACTCCCTGAAATCAAAATAAATAAAGAATTACTTCACATTTTTACTTTCTTGTCTCCAGAATTACATGGAGTTCACTGTTTGCTTAGCTCCTTCTTCTACCCATTTCTGGTCATACTAGAACGGAAATTGTGTACAAAATCCTTCATTTTCATCTCAACAATTTTTTTTTATGTTCTTCACCTCTGGTGAAATGACCTCTACCCATTGCATCATTTTATAAGAGGCAATCAGGAGTTTTAAAAGAAAAAAAATATTTTATTAAATTATTTTTAAAAGAAATATTTGAACATGAAAATCTGCATAGTATAAATATTTTATATGGGAAGTAGCAATAAGAAGTAATATTTAGTTATATTATTCATCTGTAGGCAGGAGAACCTGAAGCTAATTTAGAAACTTTTTCTAGTCCTACAGTGTCTCAAATAACATAGGTGAAATGATTTTGTTGTAACACATCTCACAACTTACTCATATTAACTCTTTCTAAATTACACTAGTGATTATATTTCTCACATATTTTCTTGAGTGTTCACCACAGAGATATAATATGCAAACAAATTAAGGCAAAATTTGTATAGCCACTACAACCAATATAATACGTATTTAAAAATGTGAGTGAGACATTTACCAATGTTCATTAAATGCACATATTACTATGTTTAAATAGGCCAGGGAAGTTCTCCCTATATTGACTACTCCATGAGAATGAATTCACTTTTTAGGATCAGTAACATCCTTTGATTTTGCTTTCAGAGCGCTGTTTAGAACAATCACAATGCGATTGTAGCTTGTGTACTTTATTTCAGATTCTCAGGATTCTTGACTCTTACAAAATTAGGTCTCTTCTGGAAGGATTATCACACTGAGATTATTGTTACTTTTTTATTTTATTACAAACTTCTTTGAACAGGGCATGGAATGGTTACAATTAAGAGTCTACAACAAATTCCAAAGCTCTCATCATCCTTGTTAAGGTGCCTTTGTTGCATGGTTAATCAACAGTGAGAGATCCATGAAAAATATGTGGCCTCAGAAATGACTTTTTAAGTAAATTAGAATATTTCTACCTTGGATAACCTATAGAGTATTCTTGACATTGGTCTCAACAGTCTTTGCTATCACTTCAGGAATGACTCACGGAACTGATCAAATAGCATGTAACATACTGAGACACATGTCTTCTAACACCTATGACCAGTTAGAGGAGTATTATTTAAGCTACACATGGACAGTCATTTAGAAGAGAGGTTTCAAGGTATGCTTGGGAAATGCTTTGAAAATTCTGGATAAAAATCTTTGGGAGTGGGTCCTAGAAATATGTGTTTTAAAAAACCTTCCACATAATTCTAATGCAAACTGAAATTATGTAACTGACTTAGAATTCACCTCACCAGCAAAGAGACCTCTTTCATAATCCAAAGCATTTATTAATGAAAGGAATAAATGAAAAAATGATTCATGGTCCATCAAAGAGTCTTGAATAAATCTTAGACTCCTACCCAGCAGTAACTAGAATCATCACCCCTGCCTGGTATTAGATACTGCTCCGGCAGGGTATTATTTTACTTATACTTGACCCCATTACACTGAATTTACTCTTAATCACTGACTGGCATATAAATTTTACTCCTCAATTTCAGAATGAGTGGATGCAGCAGTGGGCTTCAGCTCTTTGTTACCCGAATAGGCCTGCAGTGCTGGCAAGAGAAAGACATAATACAACTGCACAGCTTCTACCCTGCCCACCACAGGAGGCCGTGAAGCGCCGCTGTAGGACATCGGGCATCCAGTTCTGTGGACGTGAAAACAGTCATGGGAAATCTCACCTCTTCAGATCATTTAATTACCTCAAACTACAAAATGGAACTTAATATGATTGTTGAGAATCCTTCACAGTGGAAAACTATGTTGTAAGAAGGCAGTTTATTTTTAGTTTCTATGACATTTAAATGGTGTAAAATTTTCTACATATGAGCTTAAATGTGCTTCTGGTGTCAGTTGGGCAAAAAAAATGTATGAGTCAGACTTTCAGTGGATTTCTTACCCGCCCATGTTGTTCTGGAGACTTTGCTGCTTTTGTGACCATCTTGTCAAACTGAAGTCATAAAGACAAATTGAATTTATCAAACCTGCCAGAAATACATCAAATAATTGTAACAAATGGTAAACTAAGGAGGAAGACACTCTTACTGCTTTTATACATCTCTTAGTTATAATTCCATCATTAAAATAATTTCTTGACCTTTCAAAAGACCAAGAAGTAGTGAGGACAACATAATATTTATTTCCATTTGGCTTAATTTTCCTGATTCTTGTTCAGCTATAGCTTCATTTGGAAAAGCTGTAAAGTAAAAATTGCATGTGTATTATGTACCTGACAAGTGAGTCATATATACAAAAAAAGAATGTGTCTCTAAAAGTGCCACAAAAAGATCTGAGAAAAACCATTGGAATTTTTATATTGTCAAAACCTTGTTAGTCATGTTTTGGTTTAGGATTTGCAGTCTGTGGAGTATTTTATACTTCTCAAATTTCTTCTGTTCACTTGTGACTCTTAAATCTAATAGAAACCTCCTTTTCCCCTTCAAGTAATACTTGTCTGCTTCTAGTGCTATCAGGGGAATACTGTTTAAAAAATTGTTCAAACCAGCCAGAGCAATGCACAAATACATACCGACTAGGAACATACTGAAAAGCAGACATCAAAATAGAAAAAATAATCTAAAAGCTCATTGTAAAAAAAATACAGAGAACAAAGTAAAAGGAGTGCCTTAAGGGCTTGGTTTCAATTTCTGCAATAATCTACCATTTCAGATAGAGTTAATTCCCTAGACTGTGTACATATGGATCATTTAATTCCACAGATAATCTCTAATATTTGTTTTAGGATAAAATGTCAAACTTTTCCCACTAAACCTTTTCACCTTCCCTTTGGACAAGTGGCCAAATAGGGGATTTGTGGTTGCCTCTCATTTGCCTGACCCTGCATGCCAAAGGCAGTACAAACAACGTGTGAAATAGAGCTCCTCACCATGGCTTTCCCTGCACAGCCTCAGCTGGGTTCCACCAGGTTTGTAGGGGAGAAAAGTAGTGAAGGGAGCAGCAAAATACAAAAGTCAAAGTTTTTGTTTGCTTTGCTTTGTTTTGCTTTCTTAAAAGATATTTGAATTAAAGATTAGTATAATAGTTTAATGTGATAAATAAGATTAAATCCTCTGGAAAATGGATTCCTGGCTATTCTCTTAGGAAAGGCAACAGTGACAGCAAAAACTTTTAGAGAGCAGTGCCCAAACTATAACCCAAAACCATTTATTTGTCACAAAGTGCCAACACTGTAATTATACATGAATGCTCAGCTGCTGGGTGACTTAGCTGTGTGCTTACTGCAGCAGATATATCACAGGTTCGCCACCACTGGTTTAGGAGTTTAAGAAAAAAGGCTTGCGTTTCTACTGCAGCTGTCCTAGATACCAGGTGACCTTCAGTAATTATAAAAATCTATGGCAGGGTGTGGTGGCACATGTCTATAATTTCAGCCTTGGGAGGGCGAGGCAGGAGGATCACTGTGAGTTTGAGGCCAGTTTGGGCTGCAAAGTAAGTTCAAAGCCAACCTGCACTGCAGCGTGAAACCTTGTCTCAAAAAGAAAACAAAAAGTCTATGAACCTTAATTTTGTCATCAATAAGATGCAAATGTTAATAACCTTTTTCAAAATAATGTCTTAAGAATTGAATAAGGTCATGAAAAACACTTTGACAGCATAACTATGACATAGGGGTGATTTGTAAAGGGATCAGTTATAGTAAGTGGAGGATTCTAATAGTGGTTCAAAACATCATTGTTAGCAGAAATTGGTGCACTTCTAATTTGAAATTCCCCATTATCATTCAACACAGCAAATGGTCACTATACTGCTGCTAATAACTCACAATCTTTTCCCGCAACAGACTGACTCAAATCTAGAGCAGCAACTAAGAATCTTCAACTTACTGCGCTCTGTGCTCTGACTGGCAGTAACGAACTTCTCAATATTCAAGACCCTGATTTTTTTCATAAATCGCATCTGCTATGAATTGTAATTTATAGGTATGTATAGAGATTGGAGGCAATGGAGTTCTAGTTTATATTTTTCATCAAAAACATTTATACCTATGAAATAATCGGGAGGATATATAATTTCTGGACAATCAACAAAGCTGTATTAACATACAGAAAAAAATTTTTTCTTTATAAGAAATCTCATGTTTTCTTTTAGACTTTGTTATGTATATACAAATAAAGGACACTTTAAAGTTGCAGTCGGCATCACTAGAATGAATTAACTCCCAATGATTGCTAGACAAAAATTCCCCATTAGCACAGTATGGAATTATCACATATACTTGCTTTCTTATTGTGAGCAACACATCACTTTTAGTTGCAAGCAAAATGAATTTCAACTGTAACTGCTCAAGAAGCAAAGTAAAAATGTTTTGGCTGTCTTGACTTTTGTTTCGTTTTCTGACAGATTATCTTTATTCTCTCCTGTTGCCATAGTTTTTCTGTTTGGGGATAGGACGGCTGCCAACGGAAGCTCAGGGCCTCTATACCAGAAGCTGTGCAAAGAAAATGTTTTCTGTCCGTGCTCCAGTGATGTCCTTCACCCCGGGAAGCTGCCGGAAGGTCTGACTTAGGGCACTCTGTGGGCCAATCCTGGGTCAAGTGTGTGGGAGGCCAGAAGGATGGGCTGCGTCTAAATCCCAGAAAGAGTGTATCAGAAGGGAATTCTGGAAAGACAGAATTAATAGCCTTGATATTTACTATAAGGACAAATTATTTTCAGGTTTTTTCTTAAAATTCAAAATCAGATGAACTTTTCTAATAATTGGAACATTTTTAGCTCAACAATATAAGAGGAAAATGCTTTGAATTATTATAGAAATGCTTATAATGTCCTTAGAGGCGATTGGACAACCTTAGACATTACCTTGAATGAAGGAAAAATGTAAAATGTCATTGTTGAGTTTGAACACGTTCTCAAAATAACAATTAAATCAATGTGTGATGTTGAAAGTTTGTGATGCTTTGACATTATAGAAGATAATGCTTTCCATTATTCCTTCTGAGAAAATTAACTCACTACATACTTTCAGCATCATATTCCTGAAACATAACATTTCATATCAGCAGAACTGAGAAGACATTGCGACCCCAAGGAACACTTCAAAGTAAACCACTGTTTCTTCCATTTAAACCATCAAAAGAGTGAGGAAAAGGGTACTTGTCAAATGAGAGCTTAGATAAGAGCTGAGTTCAACCTGTCTTCTCTATGTTGACAATCTTAATTACTGGTCTTTGCTACAGGTGAGACAAACTGAATGTGCCTCAATGCTGCAGGACTTTTCAGAGCCTTTGACAAACTTATTTGATGTACAGAACCATCTTAAAAATTTCTCCTACCCCAAAATCTTACTATTCTTATCTCTAACAGTAATATTGTTTGGAAACGACTTTCTTTGTTTTAGGACTGGAGTTTGCCAGTTGTTTTAAAATGGTATTTTTATTTTTCAGTAAAAATCATTAAAATACTAAGAATAATAAAATATCATTAGGGAAATTGTCTTGTTTAATCTTTTAAATAGGAAATCTGTAGGGTGGCATTTAACTTGATGATAGAGTGCTTACCTAGAATGTGGATTTGCTTACACACATTTTGAAAACTTCTCATGTGATACATTATTTTTGAAATTTTAATTAATAACCTTAGAGTAACACAGAAGACTATTTAAAAGTTAGGACATAAACTAATGTCTATGGTGGCACATGCCTATAATCTCAGCACTGGGAGAGACCCTGAGGCAAGAGGGTCACTGTGAATTTAGGCCAGTTTTGGCTGCATACTTCAGTTCAAGGCCACCCTGGACTACATAGTGAGACCCTGCCACAAACATCCCAAATGCTCATCAACCATGGAATGGGTAAAAAAGATGTGGTCTTTTTTATACAATGGGATATTACTCAGCCATAAAGAAGGATAAACTTGAGGCTTTTATCAGTAAATGGATGCAACTTGAAAGCATACTCATAAGTGAAATAAATCAGACTTTCATGTGTAAATATTGTATTATCTCCCTACTGTAAAAAAAAAAAGGAGTAAATAAGTTCCAAAATGTACAATAGATATTGTGAAAATGAAAGGGAAAGAAAGTGTTTGAAAGGCAAGAATAACTGATAGAGGAAAGGAGAAAAGAAAGAAGGAAAAAGATTATGTATTCAAAATAGATAACTATACTAGTAGTCTCTGTTCATCAAAAAGAACAGTTTGTGTTTTTACTGTTTGTTTGATCATTTTTATGACTAAATCTTTTAACCTGAATATTTTGAAGACAACAATATGCAATATGTAACTAGTTTTAATGTCCTATTTTGGTTTTAAATTCTGTATCATTGTTTTCATTCTTTTTTTGTGTTTTTTTTTTTTTGTACTGGGAATTGAACTCATTTCTTCACACTTGCCAGGGAGGTGCTTATGCTACTGAGCTAAATCCCTGGCACTATTGCTTCATTTTTAAAATTAAATAAAAATTTTTTAAAAGAATGGAAATAAAGAAAAAGAAAAAACAGGACTTAAATAATTTCTGAAATTTAACCTGCTGAGTAACATTTTCATTAACACTTCTTACCATAACATTTCTCTATCAGACATCAAATCTGTAAAAGAAAGAAAGAAAGAAAGTACTGTATTTCTAAAGGCTCCTTCTTAGCCACTTTCATTTAGATTTTTAGCCATTTCCTACAACCTTTGCCAAGATACAGCTGACAATAACTATGATCAAGGAAATAAGAAGGGAATCAGAAACTCAGAATGGTTTTAGACAAGTCATTTAAATGTTTGATTGTTAATTTCTTCATTCTAAACTGAACAAAGGGAGAGGGAGAGAAAAAGAAAGAGTGGGAAGGAGAGGTGGAGGGAAGGGAAAAAGGGTCACATGGTATTTATTTTCTTACATCATGGGTTATGTTATCATGACAGTAAGACAACATTTAGAATGATTAACTAGTTCCATGACACAAATAATATTTTTAATTATTTTGGCAAAACTTCTAGCCTCTCCAGTCTTCAGTCTTCCTATAGCCTGATGAAGAAATTTTGTGTAAATCAGATTACTTCCAACTATCAAGAATGACTGTTGGATTTCTTTCACATCCCTCCAGATTCCTTGTCTATCTTTTTCTGTCCATGCTGCTTTTTGTCCTAGAGACTGACCTTTATGGACTACATCAACCCTCTCCCTTGTCCTCTGGCTTCTAGCTGGGTTTGTCACTGACGAGGTGACAGAGAGAGGAAGAGGAGTCAAGTTCAAGGTATTAGTGTCCTGTGCCTTCCTTTCACAGCCTGGCTGTCTTCTTAGATCAGAGGCACCACCTTTTAGAGTGGTTCCATCATTTTCTCACTCTCCTCTATCCTTGGTTCCATTATTTGCTCACTCTTTATGCCCTATTAGCTGCCAAATCATGAGAGTCAATATAAACCCCATCCTCAGTCAGAGGCAAGGAGCATCTACCTTGATCCTATAGTTTTCAAAACTCTCTTCTCTGATGAGGCATCTCCCCACTGTAAAATAAGACTTCAGGTCTAAACTGATGTAGCCACCCCAAACCAGATCTATTCCCTCCTTTTTAGATCATACTCGGAGTAGGCAGGACCTCAGAATTTTCTGTTCCTTCTGGTCTGCAATGCCTTTCAGCATTCTTGCTGTTCTTTCTTGAGTCTTCTTTCCAAGACTCAAATCTGTTGTTTTGTATGACCGCACCCTTGGGCTACAAAAATGACCACGTGTTTGCTCTGTGTGGAGTATGAGTGGAATTTAGACCTGGAAGCTAGAAGTTTACCTGGAAAGATGAGCGTCTTAGGTGCTATGCTCTTCCCAAGTCATACATTGTGGGCCACATGCATTTAACAACAAATTCTTCTGATTTAGAGCTGTGCAGTATGAACTAGTGATAGCACTGGAACAATTAAAACTGGGCATTTTTCAACTATACTAAACATTTTTCAACTATCCTAAATTCTAAAGTTTCATTTAAAACATTCCAAATGCTAGAGTCAAGGCCTAAAGAAGAGCTGTCCATTGGACAGTTTCCAACTGGTACTAAGCAGATGGGCTTTGCTCTGAGATATATGTGTATATATATATATATATATATATATATATATATATATATATTAGATGTCCTACTCATTTCCTCTACTGATCCTTAGTCGTACACAGACTCAGTTAATTTGTCCTTTTTTTTTCTCTCTATTTACACCTTCTTTGTGAAACCAAGTTCATCTGAACACATGAAATGTTCTCAACCCTTCATCAGGTGCTCTTAAGCACCAGGTACACAAACCTGTTTTTACAGTTTTCCTGTTTGTTTTTGCTTACTTGAGCCTAGATATGGCCTCTTATCTATTGATTCTAGCACTAGAAAGGGCATGGGTGTAACTTGTAAAGATATTCTCCACTCCATTGACATGGAGATAGATTTCTGTCTAAAGGGACAAGCAAAACAAGCAGCAGGATTCAAATGAATGCTAATTTCACAGAGGAGAGTAGGCAGATATTGGTTAGATTACCATCAACCAAGCGTTTTAACAACAGGAAGATCTGCAACAAGAAAAACCAACATCAATTAAACATTTGTCATATGTCAAAACAATCTTGGGCTGGGATTTAGCTCAGTGGTATAAGTGCCTGTGTGGATGGTGTGAGGTTGTGAGTTCAATCCCTGGTACAAAAAAAAAAAAAAAAAAATACCCAAAAAACAAAAAACCAATCTCACTCAAACCACTCCTACCCTGAGAGGTAGAAGCTAATGTTAACCCTAACTTCAAATATCTTAAATCTGCTGTGCTTATTTTAAAATCTCTCTCTCTCTCTCTGATTTGATTAATTTAATTTGGAATTGAATTCATGTACTGATTGTCCGTTATTTTGCCTGCAGTTTTTACTAATTGAGTTCATAATTTGTTTGTAATTTAGTGTTTGGACTCAATATGAGTGATTTTTGTTTATTTAATTTTTCATATTATTCTCCTCTAACATATGTTTCTCTCTCCTGTTCCTCACTGTATTTGTGTGTTCGGGATTTTGTCTGTGAGTATTTTAAGTGAAAGGAAAAAAAAACAGATTTATTGAGACATAATCCACAAATCATAAAACACACTCACTTGAAGTGTACTATACAATCCAGTGGTTTTTCGTTTGTTCACAGAGTTGTGCAACTATCACCACAATCAAGTTTAGCATATTTACATCCCCATAATGTTACAGGCAGCTGAGTTAGTTAGAAATATTATAGTCATTCAGACAGGGCTGGGTCCTCTAAAGAGCCAAGGCAGAAGGCCAGGTATCTTGCAGTTTTGGAGGTGACAGACACCTTTGCTGTGGGCCAGATCTCAAGACAAAAGGCAAAACAAATGCAACCACACCAGAAGTATAAGCATCAGGGACTGATAGTTTATAATAGGTGTGGGTTACCTTGAGGAAGCCAGAAGTCATTAACCCAACTCCTTAACAGCAAAGACTCAATTGTGCATTCTTGCCTCCTTGCTATATGACTTGCTTCCCCATTTGATCCCAATTTAATCAATTTTACCTGAGCAATTACATTCATAATCTTATTGGCTGACCATAGTTCCTTCCCACCTCTTGCCTGCCTGCCTTGTGAGTTCCCATTTTTCCCCACCATGGACCTGCCTCACCTCATGGTTTTGCTCAGTAAAAATCCCTTAAAAAGGCAGGATCCTCAGCAACCCACTTGGGACCCCATCTGTCTCTCTCAGACAGAAGCTTTCTTTCTCTCAATAAATATAGTCCACTGTTAACCTCCGTTGTTCCTAAAATTCATTCTTCAATTTTAAAGAACACCAACTGGTGTCAGACATCTAGTAGGTTGGGAGTTTCATTCTCCTGTATCAATAATTGCTAGTAGCTATCTCCTACAATTCCCACCCCCTCTCACTTACCCTGTCGCTGGCCTCAGGCAATCTCTTATCTAGGTTTTATTTCTAAGATTTCGCCTGTTACTGTTGTTGGAGTGTGATTATTTCGTTCTGGCTTTTTTCCTTTAGTTTGCTAGATTCTCCTTCTAGGCACAACAGATTTATCCAGATCTTTGCATCTCCTTTCATTTGGTTCCCTACCTAAATCAAGTATTATTGCAGGAATAGGTGCTAGTTTCCTACAGTGCTTTTGGGAGCATTGAGGTTCCAACTACAGGAGCTGGTTCCAGATACACTTTTGTGGCAGTTATCAGTGATCTGTAGTCTTTTCCTAAATCTACAATTTGGCGAAAGCAGAAGCCTAGACTATGTGAACATACATATTTTTATTTCAAATTCAATTTACAAATGGCAACACCTAAAATATTTTTATTTTTAAATAGTGAACTTGACTCTAGCACTCTATTTTTACTCTAGGAAATTTTAACTTTAAATTTTTCTTTGCTTGTTTCCAGGATCGGTAGTCAGTTCTGGCCAATACTATCTAAAGATAAGATGTTTCTACTATAATTTTAAAAGTAATGAAAATAATTAAAATAATTTTGGGAATTCAGCAAAATCAAAAATCACTATGGATTGCAACAGAAAATTATTTCACCCTAAATAAACTTGTTCTGAGTAAGATAAAGCACTAGCGCCCGCACCATAAATGTAAATAGTGAATCTGAAATCATCACTGTGCTTCTATACATATCTCAACTGAGTCTTCCTATTATGAACCTAAATCTCAATACTTTCTCTTTCAGGTTCACACAAAGCTACAAGCACCATTACATTTAAAGAAATATTTAATACAGTCTGTATTCACATAGAGTTATAAATGCTTTTAAATGTTTCTTTAAATATATAATGTCTACTTCAACTTTAACTTCAGCATAACCTTATAAGGCAATGCATATATATTACATAATAAATAATATAATTTACACTGCATATTTTATAGTCATATAAAACTATAGTGACCTTATGCTCTGTAGATATATTCAACTTTGTTTTAGGTCATAAAGATACTCCCACATATTACAAAGAACACTAATCAGAACATTTAAATAGGCTTAAGAGCTACATTTAATAATTGTTTGAAAAAATATAATTAATCTACCTTTTACTTCATTTACTAAAGTTCAGAAGTTAATGACTTGGTGATTTAATTAGTTTACTATACTTACAATTATGATATTTAAAAATATTAATTCACAAAATAATTGATAAAATACTCCACAGTAATTTTATAAATAAAGATATTGAATCTCAAAGGTTTTTCAGAATATTTTCCAAGGCCATAAAAGAAGCAAGGCACGGCAACCTCAATTTTAGAGCTCAGATATTCCCTCTGATTTAGAACACAGCTTAAATGCTTAAAATTAAAATAACTTTAGCTGTCTTTTCTCTTTGAATCAATTATTGTAAGTAACAACTCATATTTGAATATTTGGATTACCATTTTTTTAGCTAAAATACAGACATGTTATAAATTATTTTGTGCAACTATGTAAAATAATAATATCAATGAATAATATTATAGAAGAAATTGTTGAACAGAATTTTCATTTAGTATTGAAAAATGCCTTCATTCAGCAACATCCAGGAAGTGAACACATAAATAATTGCTTATTAAAGACTTCATATATGGAATATTGCAACCTGTAAGTAATAGCAATTTGAAAATGAAAACATTGTGATTTACTTTTCAACTACCATTTGTAATTGACCCAATGGATTATATAATATTATTTCCTGCCAGTAATTTTGATTGAAGCAAAGAAGTGACCATGAAATATACATTTATAACTCTGTGTGAATACAGTACAATTACTATGAATGGTTGATGAACTCTTTAACTTTCTAATAGTCATTGACAAGCTGTGTTAAATTTTTTTCTAGGGCATCTGTCAAGGGAGATACACAATTCTATTTACCAGGTCAATTAGAAAGAGAAAGAATGTTCTATCAAATTTATGTGAATTCTGAATAAGTTATATTTATTGTCGAATGAGGAAGAAAATATTCTTAGACTTTTGCACTTTTGATTTAAGAAAGAAACTGAGAAGTTGATTAGAGTTTCATGGAAAAAGAAACTTATGCAAGATCATACCCAGATACTGCCCCTCCGGTATAGACTTCCTGAAGATCTGACCTACAGCAGGAAGGATAGCCACGCTTTCCATGAGGGCAAAAGCAGCATATCAGGCTATCACAAAGTCTAAATTCTAAAGATTTATGTTCATATTGTTTGTATAAATTAACCATAAGTGATTTTTACTCATGACAAAATTTTGAAGGCAGAAATCCTTTCACCCTTATGGAATTTGTCTAGATTAGAGAGAATCCTCCCTGAGTTAAGAGGCAAAAACATAACAAGGCCCATAATTTATATACAATTGCTAAAAATTCTGATATTTTTCACAGACCAAGGCTATTTTCTGGACAATATAAGGCCATTTACATTTGTGTGCACAAACTTTTAAAATAGGTATGCCCTCTCTGTGTCAGCAGAGGTAAAAATCAAGGTCCCTTTCAAAATGACCTTAGAAACAAACATGTGAGCCAAGGAATTGGAGAAAATTTGGCCCATGGCCCCTTTAAATTTTTTCCTCAGCTAAACAGACATCTAGTCATTTAGAAAAGAACCCACCCCCTTGTTAGACTAGCTGAGGGACAATCCCCTGTTGTCATTTTTATTATCCGCCCTGGAGAAGGAGGCAGCTTGGGATGCCTAATGGAATCTTGATTCTATTTCACAGCTACAGAGCACAGCCAGAAGCCCGTGGTGCTTTTGTGAGCCAGAATCCACGGAGGCTAATTTTGGCTGAATAGAGGCTAAAGAGAATTCATTTTTCCTTGTTACATTTATTTCACTAAAATTGTTCAAACTCACAAGATATTGCTGGAAGGACACCAGTAAGCGCGTCTTAATTGGGGCCACATTGAGTAGCAAAACTAACTTTGCAGGTACCAGCCACAGAGGTGATGGGAATTTCAGGGGCCCTGAATACATGGAGATTAACCTTAACACATGAGGCAAAAAGGTAGAGTCTAACTAGATGCGGAATAGAATCTCAAGGCTTCTGTTTCACATTCTTGCGGGAAACTGTAACCAAGGTTCTCATCTTTCAGTTGCCATGTATGAAAGGTTTCATGTCCTGACATCACCAGTGGGTTCTGTTGAGCATGCTCAGGGAGATAATTGCTATTTCCCCCAAACACTGAGGGTCTCTAGAGATAACTAGCAGAACTAGGGTATTAAGGAAGCCCAGTGGGTAGTAGAGATACAGGAAGAATCATTTTGCCTTTCCTTCCCGCTTCAAATTTTAATGAGTAAAAGAATTTTATGTTTACAACTTAAAATGTGTAACAGTCTGGCTTTACATATTAACTTAATGTTAATAGCACAGAGTCTTATTCTGAATTTTAAGTTTGCACACATTCAGCTTACCACTTGTAGTTCTAACTTTTCATTAATTTTTAACTCGATAATTAATATGGCTAGCTACTAAAGTGCCGAAGTCTTACAGAAAAAATCTCCTTAGAATGTACTCAGTTTGAGTATTGCTCTTACTATTTTCTGTGGGTTCTTCATTTGTTGTTTAAAGGAATCCTCATCCTCAGAATGTTCCTGAGAAAAAATAAAATGATCCCCATTTGCAGATGGAAAAATTGAAGCTTACAAACCACTCATAAGAGTACTTGGTGGAAAAACTTCCGTCTTGCATTTCACAACTCACTTGTTTTTTTAAAATCAGTAACATAAATTGTGTTTTTCACCCAAAATAAATTTAAACCACAAGTTCAATATGGAAATTGGCATTTTACAAAAGAAATTTAGGGAGCAAATGAATTTTCCCTGTAACAGGTACTCTGCATTGTTTGTTGTCCAAAGGGTTTTGAGGTAGTTAACCTAACCTCACCTGCATTAAATATTGACCCTGAGGGGCAATTTGAGGCCTTGCTAATGGGTCAATTTGGGGCCTTAATGATGCAGATAGAAAGGTCCACAATCCTACTTGATGAAGTGAAGAGCCTCATTAGCATGATTTTCAAGGGTGGTACTCAAAGAATTAGCTCGCCAACCAAAGCCATGACTACACTGGCCAAATAAAGAGCTCTTCATTCAGCTAGAGTGCTGTATTCGACCACTGTCTCTATGTTCCTGTGCAGCTGATTTTCTTTCTTTTTAGAGCATTAAGTTGTTTTAACACAGCCTAAATGGGCAGCACTCTGGCATTTTGTAAATCATTGACAGTACAACAAAAATGTACTTTTTAAAGTCATAGAGTGGGAGGGAGAAGCAAAGGAAGAAAGAATGGAAGGGAGGAAAGAAGGAAGGAAGGAAGGAAGAAGGAAGAAAAGAAAGAAAGTTGATGTAAACTTACTGTAATCCACTAATTATCCCTGCTTGATCATGTTTCCTGTGGTAAAAACAAGGGCGTATTTTTTAACCTTCTAGAAATGTAAATAGGTGTCAATTTTTAATATTCAGCAAATTCAAATTTAGGAAATAAAGTATGCCAAACCATCTTTAAATGTAAAACAACTGAGCAACAGAAGCGATTAAGCATGTAGTTTTAGTGACATGCATGGTACTTTTGCAAGTACACTGTGAATTTAAAGATATAATACCTTAAGTTACAAAGCATATTTCTAACACATACCCTACACACACACACACACACACACACACACACACACACTCTCCTATGTTAACTCAATCAAATAGAAACAACAGTTTGTATTTATGAATATTTAGCTCTTCATCATTAGAAATTCACATTCACTGATCAGATGCACCTTATTATTAACAGTGCTAGACATTTTTCCTTGTTTTTAGAAAATGTAAAGACATTCAGAAATATAATACACAATAAGTAGAAAATGTCTTAGAGATATTTAATTGTAACAGAAAAACACATGGTGTTTTTTCTATTATAACTTTTGTGTTATAGACTGTCTAATTCGATTACCTGATGAGACAGACTCTTGTTTGACTTTTCTTACCCACGAGCCTGGGTAGACCGAAGTACCCTCAGCCTTGCCGTAGGCTCTTACCGCCTCTAGCTACTGCTTTAGTGACTGATCCAAGGGAAAAATAAAGAAGGGACATTCACAATGTGACATTTTGAACTAATCAACTGCTTTCCAAAAAGAAGTAATTTCTTCCTACATATATACACTCTGTGGTTAGCTACGATATTTAGAACGAACATGATTTTAAAATGGAATAAAGTAATTATTATCAAAACTAATTTGTTCCTCAAACAGCCCAAATTAAATTCAATAAGCACAGCAGAAATTACAGTGATTTAAGTTCTGGCGTTTCACCCTACTAAATTTTTAATTGTGGCAAATATGTTCTGCTTCTGGGACATAGAATAAAAAGAGGGGCGAAGACTCCCGGCATTCCTCCATATAAAAATATTTTTGTAATCACTCTATTTAAATGGTAACATTTTATTTTTTTAAGCACTTAGTTTCTTGATCAGGATCCATATTCATGGAGTCTCGCTGTAATCCACTTTACCACTTAATGTTGCAATTCAAATGTTCAGTCAGAAGCAAAGCCCTCCAGAATAAAGCATGAATATTACCGTGTGGGGCTGTAAAGAGAAGACTATTAGAATATATCACCAACACACTAGGGGACCATTTAGTCCACTGCTCTAAATACATCATTTAATTACAATGGAGACATTACTTCATGTTTCTACTGATGTAAGTATTATTAGAATTCATGATATTCGCGGGCTACTGTGGGCCATTACATTGGCCATAAGCTATTCCATAAGATTTACTACTAAAGGCCCGCAAGGGTATTTGAGCATTCATGGATTCTGTGGCAGTAGGCTTTTATCTAAGACACATAAGTGAGGGACAACCGAGTTATTATCTCTAAGAAACATAGCTTAATATTTTGGATTCTAAAGGTTAAGGTACCATAAATCCTGAATTACTCTGAGATATCACATAAAAAGACATTTTTTATTTTATTTTACTCTATTCTGCCTCTTAAAATATTTTACGATGGCAGTTTTTAGAGTTGTACCATGTTGTTTACATTCAGTCTCTGTATGTATCAAAACACTGACACAGCATTTCTCTTAACCTGTAGTAGTGAAAGCAAAAATGTGTTTTCAGTGTGTGTACGGATTGTGTGTGTGTGTGTGTGTGTGTGTGTGTTGTTTCAGTGGGACAATAAGAAAGTAAGCAGCAGGGTTAACCAAGTGTCTCGTTTATTTATTTATATTTTTAAGCACACTCAATTTCCAGTTTGGTGACTCTAGCTCAGTGTTTTGACTGACCTTTTTCATGACTGGTGTCATTGTGTTGGTCTGAGCCCATTTCATCTGCATCTAGATGCAAAGCTTTAATTTCACTTGAAAACAGAGATTTGAAGGGACTGTCCTGAGAAGCAGAGCATCAGTGACAAGAGGCAGTTTCAGAAACCTGTCTGCTTTATAGACAGTGAAAATGGGGAGTGGAAAACTCAGTAAAGGCAGATGAAGTGGCTTAGTAAATTTGTCATGAAATTGGCAGGGGACAAAAACTTGTCTCTATTATGAAATGAAAGCTTCTAGATATCTACCCAACAAATGAAAGATTAGAGGTTGGGCAAGCAGTATTTTGGAACAGCAGGTAAACACAAAATTCAGCCAAACAATCCAATTTCTCTGTGTCATGACAATGCAAGCTTTACATTGCTCTCCAATCTGTGTTCTTGGTCATGTAAGGCAACTGTTTAGCTTTTGAGTCTTAACATAGGAGGCATTTAACTCTTGAATTTTCTGAGAAAGCAATTAAGCAGATTTCATCAGTATTTAGCTATATATTGGGAAAATAGCTCTAAGCTAGCAAGTAGTAGCAAGTCACTAGATTACAGTAAGGGTAATAGAAGTAACTGTTCACTAAGAGACAGAGCTATTGACCTGAACATAGAAACACAGTTGAAAAGTGGGGAGATAATTCAGATGTTTGATCCTTGAATTTGTAATTTGGATATAGTATTTCTGTGGCAGATTTTTAATACTTTTTTCTTCCCTCTCCTTTACTCAACACCAGTCAAATGCTAGAACTTAATATCCTGGAGCCTTAAAACTTTTAATAGTAGGATTTCTACCACTGCCATATGAACTATCACAAGAAGAGCTAATCATTATTCCTAAAGTCAATTTCACAGTGTATTGTTCTTATAGCCTTGTATGACATACAAAAGCTCTAAAAGATTATCATTTAACAGATGAAGTAAATAAAATAAACAGAACTTCCTTCATTAAAATCTAAAATATTTAGCTATTTTAATCCAAAGAGCATGTAAAAGGGTTAACAATGTTTATCACAAATCCATGGTACCACTGTGCCATGAAGGATAAGCCTGAGACACTTCTAGACAAATAGAAGCACCTTGAAACCATACCTTAAAGTGAAATAAATCAGGCACATATGTTTAGATACTGCACCATGTCTCTAGTATGAGAAACTAAAAGGGTAAATAAAGACCAAAACGTATGATAGATATTAGGAAATAGAGAAAAAAATGTTCAAATGGAAAGGGGAACATGGGAGGGAGAAGGAAAAAAGGAAGGAAGACAAAAGAGAATAGAAGGAAAAAATGGAAACAAAGTTTTTGTAAATAAGGAGAAGAAAGATTGAAAATGGGGAGGGTGTTAGGAAAAAAGAAAAATCAAGATATATTATATACCAGCACAAATTCCCTATGTTGAATGTGATCATTATGCATATCTAAAGTGTGCCAATAAAATTAATTTTAAAAAGTCACATTACTTCTTATCTTTTCATTTAATTAGCATGTACTAAAACATTGTCCTTTTGGGCTAATATCTGTCTTCAACTACTTTTCTGTATAAAAATAGAATACAAGTATTTTAAATTCAAACATTTAATTTTAATAACATTTAATATCTAATTCTAAGTGTTTAAATTATCATGTCATTAAAAAATAAATTTTGGAAAAATATTTTTAATATAAACACCATGCTGTGAATACCACATAAGGTTTTCAACCTGCAAGCATTAATCTAAACTGATATGTAGATTAGCTGTTGATAGATAATATTTAAGAAGTGTATGCACAATTGACATAATAATTAGATATCAGTGTAAATTGTCATTATTATAAATACATTGAGTGTTGTATCACTTACTCCTTTCAAAAACCACATCATACAGATTTTATCCTAGTCCTTACTTTATAGATGAGATGATTGAGGTCTACATAATTGAAGCAACTTGTCCAACAGAACGCAGACATCAGAAGCAGAGGCAGAGATGGATCCGTGCTCATCTCACTCTTCAGCCTGACTCATAGCAAAGGTATTCCATCCTTTCCACTCCATGCGATCTCAGAGCAAATACTGCCTGAACATGCAAGTGGATAGAGAAGGGGAAACACAAAACTCTGAGTTGTAGAAATCCTTCTGTTTTCAACAACATTTTAAACGAAACTAACGTGCCTGAATCTGGTGTTATTTCCCCTTGTTTTCTTTGTCCGAGTCATATTGTCTTCCAGCTACAGACTTTCCAAACTGCACTTATCTGCTAATTGTAGGTTATTCTTTATTAATATAAACAAATTAGTTTATTTCATTTTTTTTTAAAAAGAAGTAAAAACCATGATCGTTACTTTCTCTAGACATGTTTCTTATAGAAATTGTGATGGCTAAGGAGGTGTTGCCTTCCCTTCTAATTGGAAAGAAGATACTTCTTCACCGGTCAGAACTGAGCAGTTGCTAAGCTTGATTTCAGGCTGCGTCAGAATTCCAATGGACAGATCCAACTCGAGTTTGACTGTCTCTGAGTCAGAGGCATTGATGGCCAAAAAGCTGGAGGTAAAAGTCAGGGTTCTGTGATTCCTGTGAGAGGAAATTTTACTCAGAGGGACCTATGAATGTTGAACAAGAGCAGCCTTAAAAGGCATGTGAGTTGACCCAGTTCCTCAAAAATGGGCTGACTGGATGAACTAATGATTGGAAGGGTTAGGATTCTATCAATTTATTCAATATATTGAGAAACCATTATGTACAAAAACCTGCTCTAAGTCCTGAGGATACAAGAAATAAATGAAGCAGAAATCCCTATCCTTTCAGATCTATTACTGTGAAACCCAAAATGTACTACAAGTACCAGAAGACACATTCTACTTCTTTTGGAAATGTGGTTCTCTCTCCGCTTGCCCTTCTCACTTGGTTCTGCTGCCAAGCAAATCAACTCCGGTTATAATCTCACACTATCAATAACCCCACACTATCAATCACTGCTCAAAGTGATTCAGATCTGAGGCCCTGAATCTCTATGTCATCCCTGATGGCAGGGTTGGGAATCAAGACGCAGACAATTGTCACTTTCCTTACCTGTTTGGAGATGGACGGTCCCTTATGTTTGCTGGACTAAAACAATGCTCTTTGTTTTCTTTCCTGCAACAAATCCAATGCTGTATTTCAAAATTAGATACTTGTGTTTGATTTTAGATTGATAATTACATGGTTTAAGTTTATAATTAAATTTGTACAGCGAACAAACAAAAACCTTCTTGATTATTTTTAACATAGACAATGAAATCTATCTGAGCAATTTGCCATGCACCATTATCCTATCCTTTAAAAATGTAAGAATATTTTTTTAATAGCTGAAAATTTTTGTAACTTTTTTTTTAACTCCTTAAATTTAAAGCCCCATTTCAGTACCCCCCCTACAGGAGTTTTGCCTAATGTACTGCATTTTTATTTTTGGAATACTTTTGCTGATTACTCTCCTGTCCTTCTTTAGAACTAAAATGTGTATAGAAATCAAAATGTAAATTTAAATGTTGCTATAACATGATTTTCTGTTTAAAAGTTAAAGATTTAGTATTCATTAAAATTATTACTAATGTGTAGTTGATCAAACAATATTGAATTCATTATAAGTGTTGATAAATACTTTTCAAAGTAAAATTACAATTTTATTGGATAGAATTAATTTGATAAGATGGGTGGACTTTTTATTTGCAAGCATTTCAAATATTCATGAATGAATATTACTTATTCCTGGATAACAGGGTTAAGAAATAAATTTATTTCTACAGTTTTTAGATATAAGCAAAACCAAGTCAAATAAGTAAAATGGTGGTAATGTAAGGAATTTTGTTCTGGCAATATTTTTTATTTCTTAAATCACACAGGAAAAGTCACATGGAATCTATCAGAAAATAAACTATTTTAATTATAACTTAGTTTCTGCTTTAATCCTTTTAAAAATATATCTTTTTAATAACTACTGTTATTAAAAAGAATAGATTACTCTATCATTGAAATAATTCACATCCCAATTTCTAGTTAATAACCCAAAATGTATCAAATGGTGATCATCACAATTTTCCTACACTTAGGAGGTAGTGACTTAAATTTATACAATAGAAAACTGTTAGAAAAGTGAAAATTATGGTTTATTTCAACATACATTTAAAAATAATTGTTTTGATAAGAAACAATTTCACCTTATCGTATTTTTTCCAAATTTTGGACTTGTTAGCCTGGCTTGTTTTCTTATGGAAAATATTTGTTATATAATCTAATACAAAGCAGGCCTTTATTTTTAAATTATATTCATGTCTAATTTGACTTGATTCTTTTATTTCAGATAAATGTGCTAATTTTTGTCCTCATGAAGCAATCTTAAATTTTAATTCTAAGGTAATAGATAAACCACATATTTATTGCATATGGGATGAAATAAGGCACATCAATCTTTAATTTTTGTCTTCCAGATACTCTTCATGATCTTCCTATTCTTCATCAATAATCAATGGATAGAAAAGACAAGAATCCTGACTAAAAGAAATTAAATAAATTTAGAAGCTTCCAACGCAGTAAAAATATTCCACTTGTAGTATCTATTTGTTTCTGCCACGCGAGAGAGATAAAAGAGAGAGAAAACAGAGAAAGAACGAAAGAGGCCTTTACTGCCAGCACTGGAGGGCAGCACAAAGGACGTTAAGTACCCTCTGGAAGAATCCAGAAAAAAAGACGTGGTCTTTATTTGGAATTGACAGGGGGCGGAGTTAAAGGGGAGGGCCGATTGACATACTGACAGCTGAGTGGAGGAATGTTTGAGCTCAAAATGGAGAAGAACAGAGAAGTTAGGAGAAGAATGCAGGGTTTAGGGTTTAGGAGAAGAATGCAAGAGGCAGTGCTGAACGGAGGCGCTGGCCAGCACCGTGTTAACTCACACATGGGAAAAACCCATCAGTGTCGTATGTCACTCTCAAGAAAAATTAAATCAGATATCAATTTTTAAAAGGTATGTAGATAAGAGGAGTCTTCTCCAAGCGCAATATTTTGCAAAATATCTTTTAGGAAACTAGATGTCTACATCCAGAGGATAATTTCAAATTAAGATTCAAGACAAGTAAAAGTTATGAGTTTTTTGTTCTTATACTAGAACACAAATGAATTTTAATAGTAAAAATGTAGACAAAAACCAGCATAATAATTGGATCACAGGCATATTCTTGAGTGAAGAAATGAGAGAGAGAGAGAGAGAGAGAGAGAGAGAGAGAGAGAGAGAGAGAGAGAGAGAGAAGACCATTTGTGCTGTATTCTGGACGTGATTCCCCGGAAGTACACTTGCCCTCGTATGAAAACCCATGCAGGGTCCCCTGCAAAATATTTAAATCTTGTAATACTTGAAGTTTAAACAAATCTAGGAGACTTGTGGAAAGAAAGAATACAGAAATTTTGTGCATCCTTAAATATAAGGACTTGGAAGTGGCTCATGCATCTGAAAGACCCTAAAACTGAAATTTCCTTAGCTCCATGAATTATACCTGTGGAAATGGAATGCCTTTTGGATTGTTGGCTTTTGGGACAAAAAGCATCCTATTCTAATAGCTAGTTGGCACTATGTTTCTAGTGTCATGTATTATATTTTTATGCATGCTTGTTTCCCTCTTTTCTTATATGACAATCTGTTAAGAGTCACTCTCCATAACTGAGTATAGGACACACTAAAATGTTGATGATAAATTAGTGGTAAATACCACTATTCTAGAAGAGTACAAAGCTTGAGACAATCCCACATTACATATTTTTCAAGGTTTTCTTGGCTTTAAGAAAGCCAAAAAAGTTATCACCACACTTCGCATCCTACCTTCAGATATGTTCTGAGTATGCATTTCTTCAGGAAATCTCAAAGTGAGGTCTGGTAGATAGATATAATATAGCCCAGAACAAGACTTACAGCTTAGAAGGAGGGTACAACTTTTAATTTGGATAGAGACCAGAGATTCCTTGGGGAACTCAGAGGAAATTTCTGAAGCTTTGTAGTCTTTTGGTTAGAAGTTTCCATAGGTTCTAAAAATTGCACTTCCAGAGAGTCATTAGGTACCTTAAAGTTGATCTGCTTTCTTGAGAAAATTTCTCAATGATACCATGTTCAAATTTACACATTGAGTGAGCTACTTTAGTGGTCCTGTAAGGCATTTCTCCTCTATCATTAGTGTATATTATAAAACACAATTTTCTTTTTCAAGGAGGCATTGTACTCTGCATTTTGTCATCCATCTACCCCTTTCCATATATATTTACTTTCAAATTGTCTTTATTACTTTCAGCCTCCTTAAAGGTATAAATAATATCAGTGTATTTCTCTATGCATCTACAGTGCTTACATGTAGACAGAAGCCTAGCTGACTCCAAGACAAAACTTAGTTACAAGTAAAAGTTCCCAAACTGAATATGTGCTACTTCTTCATTTTTGTTTACACATATAGGTTCCTGTATAGGCTACTAAAGAAGCCAAGATGAGTTCTCTTTCCAGTTTATAATCTTTTCTGCATTTGCTAACACAAACACTTAAGTACAGCAGCGTGACTCACTGTAAGACTTCTAATGAGTTATGTGTTTTCAAGTAGGTATTGAATTAACAGCCATCCCTACTTCATCATTTTGGTGGCCCTAAAAGAATTACTGCATCTTTCACCTTGTGGTTCAAATGAGTTCAAAAGAGGAAGACAGCCTTATATGATGGAAAGGCCCTCACAATCTCAATTAGATTAATAGACACGACACTCACCTTAATCCGATTCTCAATATCTAACAAGAACTAAGTCTTATGTATAAGTAATAAAATACTGAAAAGGGACAATGCAGTAGCTAGAACACATTGTGCTCACTACTAGATCTGGGTAAAGAAAGTAATAGCTGCTAATATTTATAGAACACTTAATTCATATCAAATTCCTTAAATGAATTATTTTATTCTTATATTACATTTATAATGTAGATAGTATTATTAGTCTAATTTCTCAAAATAGTGAATTTAATATTTAGAAAAAATACATTGGATTTACTAATCTTACATAGGCAAATTGTAAAGGAGGCCATGTTTACTCCTGAATAAACCCCATATACTCTACTACTCTAACTACAGAGAGAAGTGTGAGAAATTCTTTTTGCACTGTTTATCTATGACTGATATCTATGATAGATGACAAAGGAATGTACAGAAGGAAAAAAAAATCTGGGTATTTCTATTGGTCATTATCTTCCGGTTATAAGATATAAGAATATCAATAAAATTTTTAACTAGTTATTTATTTATTTATTTGTTTATTTTTCCTAAGAAACTCAGGCCCTCACACTACTTCTTTGGTATATTTAAAAAAGTTTATGACAGTGCAGCACTTCTTGGGAAGTGTTGCTACCCCAGAAAACTCATGGGAAAAAAATACTGGAAGGATTTCTCAAATTTCTCTCTGTAGTTAGAGTAAGATGAGATTCATTAAGGCATAAATACTGCCTCCCTTACTCCTTGCCTATGTAACATTAGTAGATAAAACTTATTTTTTCTAAATTCTCTAAAATTTTCTGAGTTAGCCAGACTGGGCTTGAACTTGTGATCCTCTTACTTTACCTATCAGAGTGCTAGGATATTAGGGATGTGTCAACATACCTGGCCAACACAGTTTTGATGGTGGTGGCACATCAGTTCTGGGAGAATCATCCAAGACATAGCATAATTATTTTTAGCCACAGTGAAGACAAGTAGTCATAAACACGTAACAACTATATACCAATGACATGAAGACTGCATTACTCACATAAATGAAATGTAAATTCAGTTGCCTGAATTTACTATAGGTTAGTTTATTATTTCTAATGATGAAAAATATGTGATTTTTATGCCACAGCACAAACAGAATTATAAATTAGTTAAATTTCATCAGTGACTGTTACTTCATATGTCTTTGAAAACTTGACAATACATGTGATATTTACAAATATTTCACTATACTTATGGCATATATTGGTTTCATATAGGCTTGCAGCAAATTATCATAAGCTTAATGGTTTCCAAATGAGATGGTTCAAAAGGGTAGAGTCAAGGTGGCAATAAGCTGAATTCTTTCTAGGAGCTCCATGGTAAGAGAAATTCCTAGCCTTTTCTGGCTTCTAGAGGTTGCTTGAATACCTCAGTTCATTATAGCACTTTGACATCTGTTTCATCATTTTATCACCTCTGACTCTGAGTCTACTGCCTCCCTTTTATAGGCTACTTGTGATTACATTAAGCCCCATTGAATAACAATAATCTCATCTCAAAATTCTTAGTCACATTTGCAAATAACATATGCATAATACCATGTAATGCAAAAGATTCATCTGTTCCTAATATTAGGCTATTTATCTGTTTGGAGAAGGGAAGCATTATTCAGCTGATCAGGTGATAACACAAAAAGGATGTAGTTGGGTTCTTCAGTGGAAAGGGATTGGGCTTTGTAGAGCTCACACTGCTCCAGAATTCAATCCCAGTTCCTCACTCATACGCTGTGTCATCTGTAAAGTTTTTGTTTGTTTGTATGTTTATTGTTTTTGTGGAGACCTTCATGGAAGAGTTACATGGAATTTTTAAGGTAATTCCCAGGAAACCAGCATGATGGAGCATGCCTATAATCTCAGGCACTCTGGAGAATGAGTCAGGAGGATTGGGATTTCATGGCAATCAATCTAGATTTAGCAAGATCCTGTCACAGTATAAAGTTGAAAAAGTAGTAGAAATGTAGCTCCATTGGTCTAATCTCTGGTAGAAGAAAAAAATAAATAAAGTCCTAATAAACACTTCATTTTCATTACTAGAATTGTATCTCATGGCAAACCCTAAACTGATCAAGAATCTGAACAAGAGAATGAATTTATTTAAAATAGAATGCTTTTAAAAAGAAGACAAAATAAATGCTGCTTGTGCAAACAATAATATGTATTTCCTTCAAATTTTATTCTAAGCACAAGTATGCTGAAAAATAACTCAGTACACATGTAATTAGCTTTATTTCATAACATTTTTTAGACCACAGAACATTACATGACATGCACTCAGTAGTCAATATATATCACTACTTTAAGTGGGTTTTATTATTAATAGCTGGTGTTATAATGTTATGGGACAGTAGGAAATAATACACCTTGAGATACAAAGGTTTACATAACCTCAAAACACAGCCCTGAACCTTGAGTTCTGAAAAAGATGGGACCAAGCAAACAAAAGAATTTACTTACTGCTCGGGTTCAAGCCATAAGTCCCTCTTCACACCACCACATCCAGTCTTGGATTTGGATGCTGCTTGAGTCTCTTCCTGTCTAATTGTTCACACTCACTCCCAGTCTTGACCTAACATTTCAGGTGATTGCAGGCTCCTGTTCATGATCCCTTCCCTTATTTTGGAGGTCTCAACCCTATCCTCTCTGCTTGGAAGCTAATTCTCCTTTTATTCTGCTCTTATTTTGCATCTCATGGGTGATAACTATATCAGCCAGAAGTCCTTGTGGTCTCCAAGCTACTGGGAGGCTGCTTCTTGGTGCCTTTGTTGGCTTTTGCTCATCACTGGTATGCACATGGTAGTTTAAACCTGCTAGCTCTGGACAGTTTATGGAGAGATTTCCTAGGGAAAGCTATTGATTTTATTAGTGAAACAGATTTTCCACACAGCAACCAGTGGTACAGGAAAGAAGTGCCTTCCTAATAATATGGTAATCTCATCAAATATCCTGGTCTCAGTTAAGCATAGGCAGAAGGAATCCTTAATCTGTCACATTTTAGAGCAGAAACAGGAGCAAACTACTCTCCTGTTCAGACATTTCTGTCTTGTTTGCTTTCTGTCAGAGTTGAAGTCCCCCATAATAGGATCCCAAAACCAGAATGATTGGCATCCAGCCCTTTAATATGAGAATAGCTTGGTTATTTTAACTGGGACAGAATATTTTCAAAGTGTGGAGACTAAATTTAGTTTCACTGGAATACTTGTAAAAAATAAGCACTCTAGATAAACAGATAAAATTTTTTGAAGAAATGGATTGTCAAACCTGCTGAGTTTAGGAAAGAAGTGATTTGTCAGAATCTGAGCACTAATGTGATAGTATCTTCAAATATTATAACACTTTTCATTGATTTCCTATAGCACACAAAGATCTAGGAACATATAGGAAATGGAAATAAACTTTCCAGCTCATTGGTATCTCACTTACTAACACTTAATAAATGCAACTGAGAATGATCATTTACTAGCTTGTGCTATGCAACTTTCAAAGGGTAGCTCTTGAAATAGTTCAATTTGCTTTTATTCTCAGTTTAAAAAGGATTGTGAGTTTGAGAACACCCTAAACTACATAGTAAGCTCCAGTCTAAATAATTAAATAAGAATCACTGCCCAATACTGCATCCTTTGTGTTGTTTAGACATATAATATCCTTGTACGTTTTCCATCTAGAAATCACAAAATTGGACAATGAAGTAAACCAAGTCGCCTCTTATTGTGCTGTCTTCCCTGTCTCACTCATGACTGCTCAATCCTTTTAATGAAAATGCTTCCAGAGACCTTGGTAGGTCTCAGACATCTTACTGTCCAGTCTTTATTTTCTTTCTCCTTAACGAATATCACATACTAAATGTCTGTTGCTCATTTTTTGAATCATACTCTCACTTTAATCATAGGGTTTTTTCCCATGGTACATAGTTTTCAGCTATTAAAAATAAATACAGTAATAGCTCATGTTTATAACATTTCAAAATCTAAAAATACATTTACACAAAGTTTTCTTATTTTATTTTCATGCAATCTTTTATCAGTTGGTAGGCTGGATATTATTATCCCATATAAGAGATGAGAAAATTGAGGTTCACAGATTAAACTAAGGCAGGCCATATGCAAGCAGAATGGAGGACACTCTAAGATATAAATACAGGATTTATGCTTGATTTTCTACTCCTTCACCATTTCTTCTAATTCTTATCCTAATACTTAATTTGTTCTGTTGTTAGTCAAACAATGCCATAATCAATGTTAAAATAAGTAAATTTTTTCCAAAAAGATGCAAACAACTTTTTCTAATATGATTCAATACAAAGGTGACTTTTTTTATTGACTGTTAAGAACCCTTGTAAATCAAACTTTTTCAACCAGAAAGTCAATGTACTGACCATGTTAGAAAGCCTATCCCTGCTTCCTTCCACACACATAGGTAAATATGGGGTAAAATATAAAATGCATTTCATGTTTTCAACCAAAGGGCCAAATTTGAGGTGTGGTAATTTTTGGAAATCTCCTTTCAAGTCTCTAGAGTCTCAGAGAACTGATAGTGTTTAGTGACCTTCAGTGGCAGTGTATCATCCTTGGAGGATTGAAATTGATTTTCTTCATGTTACTGTGTAAGAATCCAGAACCTGTGCCCCTGGACCCTCTTGTTGCCTAGAAGTGTGCCATGGTGCTAACAGTGAAGAATAGAAGCACCAGGCTCTGAGGGAATCATAAATGGTAGCAGCAGGGCTCTGGTCCTGAGTGCATTGTTTTGAAGTTATTCTTCCAGATTGTGTTTTCATTTCATTTCAGTTTATTTTTCTCTGCGTGCTGCCTCATGTGCCAGATCAATTCTAAACGAGCTTTTTTTAGCTTCCAAAAAATGAGAATTGGTTGCCTTTTCTTGTTATAAAAGCTTCATAATGGAAATTTGCAAACAAATTTGAAATCTATGTGATTCTACACTGTATTCACTGTGTTATGTAAAGTGATAGAAACCAGTAAAAGTTGAAGGTTTCTCAATGGTTGGCCAGCCAAGCTTTTAGGGCACCTTTGCACAGGAACCAGTGGCTGTCCTGTGAGGCTGAGAAAGATTAAGCTACAGCGCCCCCACTTTTCACAGAGCCTTTCCAACACCCTAAGATAGGCTGAGCAATGTACTTATGTGATCATGAGTTTCTGTAAAACTTGCAAAATTAATCCATCTAGCTGCAACCGTTCAGTGCTGTTTCTGCCTACTCCGCATATGTCTAATATGTAAGCATTGTAGAAGCTGTACATTTTTAGGGATTTCGCACAAGGGAGATATAGTTAATTCAAATTTCCTACAACATATTCATGTGAGTCTCGGGCATATCTATGTGGAGTTGAAGCCCTTGCTGGCCACCCTACTGCTGGGATAGCAGCCAGGTGTGCTCCTCCCTTCCACCATGCAAACACACTTAACTCTGTGATCGGAATCAGTGCAGCAGAGGGGCATCAGGGCAGGCAAGCATTTTTGTGGAAAAAGTATTATAATTATATTTGTGCATTTTTCAGCAAAAAAAATCTCATCAGTGTCTAGTAAAAATAGAAATCTCTCCTATGAAAAATATACTCAATAACACACTGTGTGCAAACTCTAGAATGTGCTATCTATGGAGCTCATTTTAATTTATACATGATAGGAATTAAATAAACTAGCATTTGTCAGAAATCCTGTGTGTTATGGCCTGTATCTAGATATCCCCCAAAACCTCATTTGGTGTTAGGTAAGGCTTTTCAGAGATGGCTGGATCTAGAGTGTTTGGTGCTGGAATTAAATGTGCAATATTGGGATCAAGGGTGTGTGATTATTAAATTAGTTCACAGATTGGTTTGGCATTATTCTGGGCATGAGTGCTGCTTCCTTAAGTGTGGGTATCCTGGGTAAAATATAAGGGATAAAAATAAGAGTACTGTGGTCCCTTACTGCTTGCTTCCTCACTACCTTGTAGCTTTGTTGCTTTTCTACCTGTCATGAACTGTTTCTCCTCTCTGATCTCCTTCTGTCATGTACCCTGCATTGGAGCCAGCCAACTATGAACCAAAACCTCTACAGACTGTGAGTGAAATAAATAAACTATTTATCCTTTACCTTTAGGTGTTGTGTATTTTGTCTCAGCCACAAGAAAAGTAGCTAAAGCATAGTGCTTATAAAGCATAGTACTTATAGTGCAACAATGATAAAGGAAAGTACTTCTAACAATTTACACATGAAAGGATAGTGATACTTTCCCAATACTTAATACTTCTAGGACATGAAAGCATTTATTCAAAACTTAAGAAAAAAGATTAATATGTTAGGTAAATAGCTAATAATTTTTTAAAAATTTGCAATTGGTGATATTTTTGCATTTGTAAATTGTCTTGCTTTTATTTTTCATTCTAAATAAATATTAATTTTAAAACAAGGCAATCCATTCTTAACATTTTGGGAATGAAGGAAAGTGAATTACTGACATGCACCCATAACACATGTCTAAATAAGTTTTAAATGTCAATGACTATAAATAAAATATAGTCCCTAATCATGGTAATTATAGCTTTGTAATAATAAATTTGATTTAAATGTAGATGAATGTTATTTTTAGTTGACTGGAAATAACTTTTAGATGATTGGCCAAATCTCTAACTAAAACCAATTACTATATATTTGTCTGCTTCACTAATAGAATGGTGATTGTTGAAGGACAATAATGTAAAGGTTCAAAAATATGTATTCACATATTTTTATATTTCTATCCAGAGCACAATGTGTATCATAATGATCTGGACTGCCAGATAATTCATATTTTATTATATTTTATTGATGATGTTGTATTACTGAGTTTAATTTTTTTTCTCATTTTCACTGACTTTAGGTTTAAAAAAACTTTATTAAGATGGTTGCAATTAGAATATTCAGTAAACTTCTTAAAGTGGTACTTAGATTAAGAAATGAAATTTGGGTTTCGAATATCTTCAAACATTTAAGGAGTTATAAGCTTGTGTTGTGGGTCTTGGAAGAAATATTAGAAAACATTTTCATTTTATACATAGCTGAAACATAATTTTATCATCTAAGGAACTGTCTAGACCTATAAAATGTGATAAAAGTACAGTAAATATATAAAATTATAAAATATTTTTATAGTAGAACACATTTTGTTATTAATCCTTCTCAAAATACCCCTCCTTACTTTGAACACAATTATTGCATCATTCTTTCCACTTTATGAAAGTCCTCTTTTGGAATATTTTTAGTTTTAGTTATGGCTGTCTCAATGTCCTGCACTGATTCAAAACATTTACATTTAACAGTCATTTTGATTTTGTGGAAAAGCAATAAGTTGCAAGTGCTGGATCTGGTTAAAGAACTAAATTAAGACACATTATAAAGATTTCTTGTTTGTTTATTTTTAGTTTGCCCATCCATTGGAATGCATGCAGCAGCAGCATTCACCATATATTTTTATCGCATCTTATAAGGACACGAAAGTCCCATGGGCTAAGGGCTTGGTCCTCAGCTTAGTGGTATTGGAAGGAGACAAAACCTTTAAGAAGTAGGCGCTAGTAGGAAGTCTTAGGTCACTGGGGACTAGCCCTTAAGAGCAATTACGGTACTCTGGTCTTTCTTTTCTTCCCGGCTAACATGACGTAGCTTTGCTCCATCACGCACTCTCATAACAATATTCTGTCTCATTAGAGGCCCCAAGCAACAGGGCCATGAGCCAATGGCCATAAGCTTCCAAAACTGTGAGCCAAAACCAGATGTTTCCTAATTTTAAACTGATTATCCCAGATATTTTTTATAGTAATAGAAAACTGACACAAAGGGTTAATACTGCTATGGTATCAAACTTTAATTTATAATTTTGTTTCTTAAAGTAGGTCCTGAAAACATAACTGTCAAGCTATACAACACCTAGACACATCCCTGGAGAGAACTTGTGGGGTCAACAGGGAAGATTGTACACATAGGTTTGCTGAAATTATTTCCAAATACCCCAAAAATGTCTAGTGATTTTAAATGTCATAAACCCCCAACAAAAAATAACTCAGAATGATCCAACAACACCAGAATTTATCAAACTAAAAAGATATGTGAGTGGAAACTGAACTAGCAGATAAGGGAAGATACAAACTTAAGATGGAAGTCAATCTTTTTCTTTCACATCCAGTATCCATTCTCTTGAGTAATTCTTCTGGCTTTATCTTCCAAATATCACCCAGAATTTTATCATGGTCCACCATTTGTATTGTTTTGCCCACTGTTGTATATTCAATTGTGTCTCCCTGCAAAAATATATGAAGCCATATTTTTTTGTATCGTTGAATGAGATTTTATTGAGAAATAGGATCTTTGCAAATGTAATCAAGTTAAGATGTCATACTGGATTAGGGTGGACTCTATAAAGAGAAATTTGGAGGCAGAGATAAACACTGAAGGAAAGATAGGATGTAAAGTTGGAGGCAAAGATTATAGCATTCATGCTATGAACCTAAAAACACCAAGAATTGCCACCAAGAACCAGAAGTTCACTCCAGCTATCTTGATGCACACCTTCAATGCCAGCACTATGGGAGAAAAAGACAGGAGTTTCACAACTTGTATAACTTAGCAACTTAGCTAGATCCTGCCTCCCAATTAAAAGGACTAAAATATAGCTCAATGCAAAGACCTACTAGGCTCGGTTGCCAGCAATGAAAAATAAAAAATAAAAACAAAATAAAACCCAGCAGTTACTAGTAGCAGTGATGGTTCCCAATATAAACTTGATAGGGTGCATGACCCTGCTGGTATCATGACTTCAGATTTCTGGCTCATGGTCTGTGTAAGAATCAATTTTTGTCAATTGAAGCCATTCAGCTCACTTTGAAGTAATTTGTTATAGCAGACATTGGGACTTGAATACACCCAACTTTATTTTTTGTCTACCCTAATGAAATAGTTCCTAACTGATTATTCCACTTCTAACTTGGTCTCTCCATCCATCTATTATCAAACTATAACTAGTGTTCTTCCTGAAATTGTTTCTATGCTTAACATCCTACATTCACCCTGCATTTCCTTCAGAGTAGAAGTCCGAAGTACACAATGGTGCACAAGATCCTCAGCTGTTTTCTTGGTCAACTGCTTCTTTCCCATCAGGGCTCTATTCAAAATTCACAGTCTTAATACAGCCTGCCAGGACCATCCTTTTAAAAATTGTCTCTTAGCCTTCATCTCCTGCGATTCCAATTCATTTATCTTAGTCTAATATTTTTTCTTTATGGCACAAATCACTCCTTAGAATACTAGATAATTTATTTTATTGTTATCTATTCTTTATGATCTGTTTATTATATTCTGCAATTCTCTTGGAAAGAGTGGCTTTTGTCTGTTTATTTGCTCTCATATTCAAAGCTCCAAATCTCTGATGGTACATGATAATGAATTGACTAGAAAACCTCGGAAGCCTGCTAATTTCTATCAGAGATTCCCAGAAATACTGAAGAACTACTGGGTAGCAAAACTGGAAATAGGAAACTGTTAGTCGACTTTACGTTGCTATGACAAAATCCAGAAAAAGCCAATAGAAAGAAGAAAAGATTTATTTTAGGTCATGATTTCAAGGTTTTCAACCCATGGTGGGGGACCCCATTATTTCTGGCTTGTCACTAAACAGAATCAGCGTGGCAGAAGGATGTACCAGACAGAAACAACTCACCTCGTGGCAGCCGGGAAACAGAGAGCAAGACAGCATATTTTTGTTCCATCCGGGTCCCTACCCTAGTGGATGCTAGCTCCTCACTTTTCTGTCCCACGTGACAATCATCTCAGAAAGCAATCTCACAGAAACACCAAAAAGTGTTAATAATTTCCTAGGCATTTTGTAATCCAAGTGGTGATCAAGATTAACTATCACAGAAGTATTTGGGGTTAAATTGGAAAAACAATTTAAACTATTATATACATAGCTATTGGATCCTTGCATTTCCTTTAGATCCTACCAAAAAAATACAAAGGTTTACTTAATGGAAATTGTCTCTCAAAGGCTCTTGGACTAAGGGGAGAACGATGTGAATTATACATAAAAAATTTCTTACTGCGCAAGTGCATCTCAAATTGTCTTACGTTATTTGTTTCAAAAGTCATTTATATCTAAGCTTATGAAACATGCATGAAAACTTTTAAGATACCTTTCTGGAAGAAGTGGCAAGCCCAAAAGAGAACATTCGCTGATACAAAAAGTTAAAAATGCCCAAATACACAACTACATCCCCTCGTCCTAGGCAGTTTGAAACTGCCCAGTGACAGCAGACACCCAATGAGCTCTTGGTGCTTTATCTTAATACATAAAGAAATTACCAGGATTTAATTTGGAAAAAAAAATCCCAATTATCATTGAAATGAAGCAAGTTCTATTTACGTCTTTGAAATTAATTTTAGGACACTATAATAAAAGTAAATTCTAGGGTCATAAGAAAAATTTTCCGAGCTAAGACATAGAGTGGTGGGAGAGTGCTTGCCCAGTACACCCAAGACCAAGACCCTGGATTGAACTATCAGCACTGCAAGAACAGAAGTCTTTTCAATGAATATATCTATGTTAAGTCTTAAAATACAAAGAAGTTATGACAGTTATACTCTAGTATGTTTCAGAAACCTAATCAATGAATTGGTTTCAGGCATTTGAGATAATAATTGATATCAGGCATGTAAAATACTTTTTCCAATCAGCATGTTTTTTTGACTTTGTTCAGACTTTTTAAATTCAAACTACATTGCACACTTTACAATTATTTATTGAATACTACCTTCAAGACATCTTGAGTGCTGGGAAAATGTGTAAATATTGTCATTATTATTGCCTCATTATCAGTGAAATATACCAGGACAGGAATTAATATTTCATTCTGTGACAAGAGAGAAATGAGAAAAAAAGGTTATTTAGGCAAAACCAATCTATTAGCTTAAAAATCCCATGTAATAAGTTTTTCTAATGACAGATCCAAATTATTCTGAAAATTTAACTTTGATAAAATTTCTAGTTTTATTTTCTGCATTCAAACACCTACCTAAAAACTCCTAAAATTTGTCTAAAAATGGAAGATTTTACTAGAGATCTTTTAAAGGCATTTTGAAGTGCCTCTCTTTGCTTCCAGTCGCACATTTTATTTTCTCCTAGTGAAGGGTGACCATTGGTTCATGATGACTCCCAAAAGCCCACTGACTCAAGCAATTGCTTGTTTTCCTCTTGAAAATGTCGTGAACATTTAAAACACATTGACAAGCAAGTTTGAAATGTTTGTCACTCTTGGAGATACTACAAAACGCAGCCTGCAAGAATAAACGGATCTTTGGATTAGAGGCTGTTATACAGTCTAATACTTAAGACTTTTTTTTGATCTTTCATCTGGGAACAACATTTTCCTATTTTCATCTCCCAAAATTTTCTGAGAGGCATCGTAATCATAAAGATCTCTCAAATCCAAGCTCTAGAAACTCTAGTTAAGACTGACCTAAATAATATGAAAATATTTTCATCATTTTGGAAATGTGGTTTTCAAAGAAGTTAAATTTTATGTTCAAAGCATTACCAAAGACCAAAATTACTTTCATCTCTTTTTCCCCCCACTTTTAGAAATAGTTCCTCCCTCTTATTCATGATTACATAGCTGTAGCACATCCAGGAAATCCATCTAGCTGTAGCAATAATCAAGAGAGTGAGGCAAAGACCTTTTCTCATATGAGCCTAGGAATAAAATGGATTTCCTCAAAGACCCTCTAGTCACCTTCTCTTACTGAAAACTGAGTCACATGCTTATTTTTGAACCACTTATAGGCAAGTATGACTATATGGTATTAAAAAATCTTAGAATAGATTAAATGGATGTTGGGGAGTCACTAATCTATTCTTTTCATTTTCATTTGCTTATTTCTCACTGACCACCTAATCTTTCTCAGGGTTGACACTCCAGTGGGAGTTCTAAAATCAGTTTAAAGTATTAGAACATTCTTGTTTCTGACCACAATTCACACCAAATTCAGGGATTAATGAGTAAGTATATACTAAGTTTCAACCTCATTAACTTAAAGGCAATTCTAACTATCAGTTTGGAGTTAGTATTGTCTCTTAATTTTTACCACCATACAACTTAATTAATAGAAAGTTCAGACAAATATAATCAGAAAGCTTGAGTTTCACTTACAAGCTGTGTGACTTTAGAAAAATTACTATGTGCCAATCTCAGTTTCTGTATTAATAAATTAGAGTTTATTGAGTATGTATTACTAGGCCTATTGGGATTACCAAACCTAGAATCATAATGAAACATTAGAGGTTAAATGGAGCTACAATTTATTGCAAACTTCAGACAGGTAATGATTTTTAAAATCATTGTATCTGATCATTACAATAATATAAGCAAAGTATTATTCTTGCTTAACCAGTGAAGAAATTGGTATCCAGGATTTAAGTGACATGCTTCATTCAGTGGTAGAACTGAGATCTGAATCAAACCCATGCCCATGTTCCTAGTCCCAACTGCCATGCTGTACAGATGTACAGTTACTACTGCTTCTCAAAGCACGTTCAAATACATATTCCTGAACTATGCAATTCTTAGGACCTAGACTATGTTAATTCATGAATATATAATGTATTAAGTACTCTGTGTTATATATTAGGATGATGCTGAGAAATTTTATATGGCATACTTTCTGTTCTCAAAGTAAGTGTAGTCCAGCAAGGGAAATTAAAATAATTGGTCATTCAAAGCAATATGTAATACATGTGGACAGACTACACAGGCAACAGCTTATTCATGAATACAGGACAAAGGCATCATTGTGGTTGACCATCAGGGTTCAAAAGGAAGATGGTCTTTAGCTGGTACAGAATTACCAGAAAGTGACAATGAGGCTAGATATTCCAAACCAGTCTGTATAAATGATCCTGGGTCATAGACCAGTGAATAAGAACTTTTGGGGAGAAATAAAATAAATGATTTTCCCAAGACTAGAAGGTCTAAGTAAAGAAACCTTAAGTCTGATATTGCTACATTCTAAAGCTAGAAAGAAGCTATTTTCTCAAGCATAGGAGTTGGATAGGGGTGACTGGGCTAAATGATGAATAAGAACCCCCCTGTTGGGGAAATGAGAGTCAGATTTTGTCATTTTCAGGTTTGATGAGAATGCATCTAAAGCTTATTTCTTATTTTTAAGAGTCTCTTTCTTATCCCATGCTTTAATATTTTCCAATCTCCCTAGGAAGCATTTTGGCCATTTTGAAAAGCTAACATTAGGATTAAAAACAAACAAATAATCAAAGGGTACACATTTTCAGGTAAACAAGAGTAAGGTTTGATATCTGTTGAAACGTAGTGACTACAGTCAATAAGAGTGCACTGGATATGTCAAAATTGCTAAGAATAAACTTCAAATATTTTCAGTATAAAAATATTTAAAGTGAATGATATGTTTATTAGTTTTATTTAAATTTTTGGCATTGTACACATGTATCGTAATACTATTTTTTATCCCATACATATGTACGATTATAATTTGTAAATCCACAATAAAATTAAAAATAAACAAAAGATTTTTGAAAATTAAAATATAAAAAGTAACTTGCTGCATGGTCCTCAATATAGTTGTCTCTTTAAATAGAACCTGCCAGGCCTTTCTTCTTTTTCACAATGCCTCTTACTCTTTCATGCCCATGGATTTATCTAAGTGCCCTTGAACTTTCTTAGATTAAATAGAATATCTTTTACAACTAGAAGGTCAGTTTACATTCTTCAGGGAGTTTGAAGTCTTCACATATTCCCATGCAGAAACACCAAGTTCATGTACAGGAAGCATTAGATCCGCCCCTGGTGTTTTGTCTTAAAAGCCCCATTTTAAACTGTATTCTAACCAATGTTTGTAAGTTCCATGCAAGTCATTAAAAGGAATTGAAATGTATAAAGATTAAACTTCTTTGAATTATGTCTTTTAATTTTTAGCAACTTTCTTGAGTTGTCATTTACTTGCAATAAGTAGTATATAATGAAAATGCACAACTGAAGAAATTTAGCATCCTTGCATATTCATAAAATTATCACTGCAAACAAAATTCTGAATCTTTCCATAGCATCCTAAATTTCTTTCCATTCTTTTGGCAAACCATCCTCTCCATGCTTGTGTATCACAGGATGTATTTGCTGTCGCTCTATATTTATTTGCCTTTTCTAGAATTTTATATATATGGAATCCTGTAGTATGTAGCTTTTTGTATTTAACTTCTTTCACATGGCATAGCAGTTCTTAAAATTAATCCTTGTTGTATACCAGAAATTTGTTCTTTTTTGTTCATGAAAATTTATTGTATTGTTATGGTATCTTTTGTTTATCCATTGACCTACTTACATTTGAGTTGTTCAAGTTTTCTGACAGTATGCAAAATTGTTGTGAATATTTGTGCAAAAGTTTTTGTATGAGCAAGTGTTTTGAATTCTCTGTGTCAATAACTAAGAGTGAAGTTCCTGGATCATATGTGAGACATATATCTAGTATTTTAAGAAAATTGCCCTAAACTGTCCTTCAGTATACTATTTAGTCCAATATACTAGCTCTAGTTTACCATTTGCAGTAGAAGTGCATCTGAATTCAAATTCAACTACACTCTTGCTAATGAAAAATATATATTAAAAAATATATATGATATTCTTGAATATGTTGATTGATTGTAACTCTAACTTGCATTGCCAAATAAATAAATAAATACATAAATATTCTTTTTTGGATACATATACTGTTTGCATAACTTTTTATTTAAAGCATCTGATCAAATTTCTTATTATGGTTCATCATCTTGACTTGTAAGAGTATTTTGAGTATTCTGGAGGGCAGAACTCCCAAACAAATAGGAAGTGGGAACTTTGGGAGGTGAGTGAGCCAGGGGGCAGAGCCATCCTGAGTTCAGTGCCCTTTTAGAAAGAGACCCTAGAAACCCCCTTCTACTACGTGATGATATAGCAAAATACAATCATTGCTAAATCTCCCAACACCAAACATGTCTGTGTTTTATCTTGGACTTAAAAGTCCCCAGAATTAGAAGAACTAAATTCATATTGTTACAAATCAGTCAGTCTATGGCGTTTTGTTATAGCAACCTAAACAGAGGCAAACAATTTACTGAGTGTCATTGATGTATATGCCAATTTGTAGCTAATAAGAAGTACCTCTGTTACTGTGGCTTAATATTATATCTTGAAATTAAGTACTGTCAGTCCCCCAATCTTGTTCTCTTTTAAACATTATTGGAAAGTTTATATCTTCATTTCTATATAACTTAAAAATCATTTTAATTTTTATATTTTGAATTCATTTGTGATGAATCTATTAGCATGTGAATAGCAGTCCTCTAATACATTTATATTGCATATATTCTCATTTGTTTAATTTTATTTCTTTCTCTTTCTATAATTTAGAATTTCCATTGTATAATGATCCTGCAATATATATATATATATATATATATATATATATATTTACACACACACACACATGAGTAGTTTTTACCTATTTGGCATGTTTGTCCACACAATACAATTAAGAAACTTGTAAAATTATGAATATTTTCATTAAACTCACATAGATTCTGTTAAACTGTCAATATATGCTAGGAAATGCAAAGAGAGGAAAATAATTTCTAAACATGAAGAGAATTTCTCCTGCAGGTCTAGGATGAAAATTCTCTTTATGAATACACTGGAGTTAGGCTTCTCTGAGTTCTCTTTTTGAGTAGCTCCCAACCTTGGTCTCTGTCCTTGGCCTGTTTAGCCCAGTTTTAGCAAGACACCTTCTAAATTCAGTTTAGTAAAATTATCTTACTATCAATGCTATCTTCCTAGGTATCTGATCAAACTGCTCTTCCCTTCCCTTCTATTATCTTAACATTTTCTTCCTGCCTACCATCAGCAAGAATCTTTTCATGCTGGGTGAAGTCAGAACCTGTTGATGTTTATTTTTTCTTTTCATTTATTTTCCACTTATTGGCCCCTACCTTGCTTTTTGGCTTGACACTCTCCATTTTTTCATGTTGTATTTGTAGTGAGGCCTGATTTCTGTCTTCACTGCAAAATTCCCTCTAAATGAATTTTCCATGCTATGTTTAACAAATATCATAAGTGTTTATTTTATACCACTCAGGGAGTTTGTGTAACCCCTGCTATTTCCTCTTGCTTGAAAGCATTTCCATAATACTAAAATATACATATATTCCATAGAAATTGTTCAAAATACTACTGTTTCATACACACAAACTCATTTATATTCTATTTTACAAATAATTAAAAAGATTTTCAAATTAATTTACTTTAATTCTTGCTTAGGTACTAACTTTTTCAAGCCCCAAGCCAAAAGGTTTACAAGACATTGAAATGGCTTTCAAAAAGTTGCCATTTAATGTAGAAATTAAAATAGTGTTTTGTATCTAACTGTTAAGATATGTATTCAAATGTACAAAGGTGAGTTTTAAAGAATATATTCATGAATTATTAATATACATTATTTTAATATGTTCCAGTTAAATTTCATGCAGTACCAGGAAGTTGACACATCATATCATCAGTTTATAATTTTCATGTTAACATGGTTGGCTGTGGTTAAAAGAACAGAGTATCAGAGTTGTTTTTATTGCTACAATAGTAAAAGTCAGAGTCAAAAGAGGAGAGAAAGAGAAATAAAATAAGACAGTGAATGGGCAAATCAGGTTAAAAATCCACAGTCCTGTGTCAGCTGATGGTTTTCCTTCACCTGATTGCAGGTTCCATGGTTTTAATGCCCTTCTAAATTCTCCCACCCCGTACTAAGGAATGACATCTTGTTAGCGCACATATCTAGGTAGAAAGACTTCCTTCCTTATATAAGAAAATCACCTTATATTTGAGTGTTCATCTAGTCTTTCAAATTTATTATTTAAATTTTTATTTTTGACAAACAACAGGTAGTAATTAATAAGTTACATTGTGTTAGGATGAAATTGAGGTAATTAGCATATATATCACCTTAAATATTTATGACTTATTTGTTATGATAATATTAAAACTCTCTTTCAGCTCTTTTGAAATAATGAATTTTTGGTAAGGACAGTTCCCCTAACATCAGGTCTTCTTTCCCATATCTAACATTATACATTGATGAATCTCTCTTCTTTCCCTTCTTCCTCCAATTCTCAGCTACTATAACCACTATTCCATTCTTAGCTTGTGTCATTAGCTTTCTAAGATCTAAAGGTGAGTGAAATCATGCAGAGTTTGCCTTTTTCTGAACCAGGCTTATTTTACTTAACTTCATGTCTTCCGAGTTCATCCATGTTGTTGCAAATGACAGGACTTCATCCTTTTCAATGGTTAAGTAGTATTCATAGATAGGTAGATAGATAGACAGATACATATATAACACGTTCTTTGCCCATAGATGGACACTCAGATGATTCCATATCTTGGTTGTTGTAAATAATGCTACAATAAATGTGGAAGAACAGCTTTCTCTTTGATGTTTATTTACTCAGGATATGAATTCCATAGTAGAATTGCTGTATAATGTGATAGTTTCACTATTTTTCACTTTTTTATCTTTGACTAATACATGCTTGCAGTACATAATGTTGACATTTCATAGGAGTTGGTACATAAACAAAACACATCTTAATTTCTTTTTCATCTACTTTACTCTTCCTCCTTTCCCTCAATCTCTTGATCTCCTTTTCCTTTAAAAAAATCCATGCCCCCTATTTCTTGTTATTTATATTTTATTTTAATTTTTACTTATAATTTGAGTTTGTTATATGAGTATATGTGTCTGACCTATTTCACTTAGCATTATGGTCTCAAGTTGCACCTATGATTTCAAACTAATGTCATATATTTCTAGATAGTCTTGATTTGATAGGCTTATTTTTTATTAATAATTGGTTTGCAAAGCTGAAAAGAATATTCACTTTTTCAACTGTGTTGAATGATTGAATGGATGGAACATGAAACAGCATAAACCTGGTTTTGTTGATTCATTAATAATGAATTTTTTGCAGCATTATATTATCTCAGTAGTACTTGCAAATGGTTATTGAAACATGTGAAAAAAACTGCTTCATGTGACAGGAGCTCATAGCAACATGGTCCAGTCCATCTATACCTTCTTGTATTTAAATTGTCCTGTGAATTATTAAAAGTTCCCTAATAATACCAGAAAACACGTAAGTATCATTAGTATTTTCCAAGAACTATTCTAATCATTTTATGCATATTACTTCATTTGAGAGTCCCATTAATAATGAGGCTTCTGATACATTAAGTGGATGATCATTATGTGTAAATTCCAAAGAAAGTGGTTTTGACACAGCTGATTAGATCTAATTGGTTTTCAGGAAATGTGTATATATATATATATATATATATATATATATATATATATATATAGGTTTTGAGAATATATATATATATATATACACACACACACACACACAATCAGTAACTGCATTGTGAATATTCAGAAATAGTTTGTCCAACAAAAATATTTTCAAACATGCTATCCATAATAGTTATTCTAAGAATGAGTCTACATCCTAGTCTTTGACTTTTATGTTTTCTATTTCTTCTTATGTTTCTTTACAACACCCAATGAGTAATCTTGACTAATGAGTCTTTTTCCTGGTGGTTTGGTTGTATCATCCATTTGCTATAGTCTTAGTGGCACTTGGAACAGACTTAACCACCTACCAGCCAATATTAATTCTTCCAAAAACTCCCATGGCCTCCACAGTGTACTTCTCTTACATTCTAACATCTAGCCCCACAAGCGGTGCCCCTCAAGCACATTTATTGACTATCCCTTCTTTAAATTGCCCACTTCATTTTCCTAACTTTCCTCTAAACTGCCATTGGATTAGTTTTCTAACTCCTCTCATTACCTTTAATAAATCTGTGTAACTATGAAGGTAGAGATGTGTGTTATCAACCTACAAACCAAACAACACTAAATATTGCTGGAAGCTACCAAAAGATGGTAGAAAAATGGATTCTTCCATTCAGACTTCAGAAGAAACCAACCCTGACCACACCCAGAAAGTCAGACTTTTACCATTCAGAACTGTGAATTTTGTGTTGGTAAAGTGCCTATTTTGTGATACTTTGTTAGAGCACTCCTATGAAACTATTACAGAAACTAACAACTAGTTTTACTGCTGTTCCCTTGTACCATCCCACTTTACAGAATGGAAACATTTGAATCAGGACTCTTTAGAAATAGGTATGATAAAAACCTATCATCCTCTACCAGGGACCTGAACAAGGTGGACAAAACCCCAAATTAAAGAATGAAGTGAATTGGACCAAGATTCTTTACCCTCTTATTTCTTGCCACAAAACCTGGATAATTTTGGCTTCACCATGTTGGCTTCTCATTTATAAAATGAGACAGAAACATATGCATTATTAAAGATAATGTAAGCAGAATAAAGATAATGTATGTGGACTCTGGCACTAAACAGATCGGTATTTATTCTCACCTCCTTAATTACTCCCAATATAATATCAAGGAAGTTCCTTATGGTGCCTATTCCTTTCTACAGTAGAATTAAAGACTGCAGACCTGAATATTAGACCCAAGTTGATCTGGTAGTAACATCTCTCTAACCATAGTCATTGATTCATCGGTAGGCATGAGGTCTGGGCCGGGCCAATAGGAAATAGTTGTAAAGGCATAAGCTGTGCCTTAATTGGAAAGCAAACACGGTTACTAACTAACTAAGGAACTTTGGGCAAGTCCTTTGACCTCTCTAAGCTTGTTTTCCTCCTCACTTAGGAAAAAAGTGAATGAAGTTGATAATAATGATCCTGTTGGAAACTTTTTTTAAAAAACAGAGTGCCTGAAATGAACAATTATTAGCTATTTTCTCATTCTATATGCTTTCTAGGATTCTCCAATCAAAGAGAGCAAAATCTTTTATTTCCCTCAAATTATTGAACAATTAGGTTTTAACTCCAGAGGCAGCAGCAGTTACTAAGACAGTACTCATAGAGAAGTAAGAAAAGTGAATCAAGGGGAAGTTTTGGGGAGAGCCATATCAGTTCAGGAAGTCCTCTTGCTTCAAATGTATGAGCTGTTCTGATGTAAACCAGTAACTCTGCTTGATTACTGAGTATAACCAGTTGAGATTTTATAATTCATAATCACTTAATCTGTCTGTATTTTTGCATCAATAAAATACAGTTAATATTGGCTACCTCACAGAATTATTGTGTAGATAAAATATTATAAAGCTTTGACACAAAGCCTATTATAAGGAGTTGATCAAAAATATTTTGGGAGTTTGAGGGGTGTTATGTAGCATGCACAGGACTTGGATTCAACTTCCAGCAATGAAAAATAAGAATAATAACAGCAACTATTACTATTATCATAAATTTTACTCTAATTTATGTCAATAGAAAACTACACAAAAAATTCTTCCAAGCAAAAAATATTTTGATAAAGTAAAGACTGGTATTAATATGTAAAGCTACATTTGCCTTGCAATAATAAAAATTATTTTTGAAAAATCTCATAAAAAATAATTGCCTGACAGGATGGCCACTGTTTCTGGGCAAAGTTCCTGGGAGTTCTGCTCTAGGTGATCTAGTGATAGATTTTTTTGGTGATAAAATTCATGTTACCTAGCTGATACAAAGAGGAAGTTATACATGAACATATAGCTCATGACATTAGCTTTATTCACCACTTCTGGGCCAGGTGTTTGGACACTTACGCATAACCATAGTTTTCACCCAGGTCAGTATATTAATTCTGCTTTAAATTGACTGTGTGTATGAAACACAAAAAAGGTACTATAGATATCATTTCCTAGAAAGGATATACAGAATACAAATTCAGGAACATTATAGAAGGTTTTTTTAAGAAAAAAACCAGGAGGCAGGCAAAAAATCTTGCTGAATGGGAAAAAATATATAATTGATATTGGAAGCAATAATGGTTTTCTGTGCCTTTGGGTTTTATTAAAATGGAAGGTCTTCTGATTCTACAGAACATATTAGTGCCAGAACCACTAATTCAGATGGAGAAAAGCTATAGAAGACTGGCTAGTTCAGTGTATAGTGAAATAAATCTGTACCTCAGAGAGAAACAGATGAAGAGGAAAGATGACACAGAGTGAGTAACTAGTTTTCATGATGCAGGTCAGTATCAAATGGTATCAGAAAAAACATTCATACAGCAGCCTAAAGAACAAAAACAGTCTACTATTCCATTGGATCTCTTTCTTTTTTGATCATCTAATGTCACATGAATACCCTATAGATGGAATTTTATGGAAATACAATGAAGGCTCTGGTTTATCAAAGTAAGGAGTTAGAGTTGATGACTATCTTGCTGCAACATTTGTCACCCCGTTGATTGCTAGGATTGATTTGGTTGATTTGTTTGGCTAGGTGGGTGTTGCCTTACTCTTTTACCATCCCAAGTGTGTTCCTCCTGAAGCTGCATACTCTGTCAAAGAATACCATCATCCCCAATAGAGGAAGACTGTTTCCTCTGCCAAGTGTACAAGAGTAGATATGCTTCCCTGCTAGAACTTACAAACAAACTTTCAAAGTAAGGAATAACATTCCTGAAACAACAAGAAAGCTTACAAACTGACTGCAGTCATTAGAAACCCATAGACCCTCACCACATAGGAGGTCTCTCCACAAGATTGCCTTCTGGTGTTTCTACTGACCACTTTAGATCCTTATCTGACCAAATCTTTGGATGGGACCAAAGATTCATCAGAAAAACTCAGCTGACTGCACCTAAAATATGCCCACAGAGATTGCAAGATTAAATAATACATACTGTGTTAGTTACTTTTTTCTTGTTGGTGAGACAAAATGCCCAACATCCAAAATGAAAAGAAAGATTTATTTAGCTCACAGTTTGTGAAGATTTTAGTCTATAATCTGCTGGATCCTCTGGCTCATGGCAGAGGGCAGCAGTTAATGGTGTCCAAAGACAGCAAAAACAACAAGAGCAAAGGGAAGAAGCATACAAGAGGAGTCTTTCTGTCCCATATATTATATGTAGGATACACATCTTAGGGTGGTATAGCACTCAAACCCCTAATTTCATCAGTGAACTCTAATCAACCACAAACTCTAAGAAGCCTGTCCCCATGACTGCATGAAGCTTTGGTGGTGGTGGGGACATCTAAACACAAACCACAACATATATGTTGTTTAAAGATGCTGGATTTTAGAGTAACTTATTATATGACCTACACATAGAAACTAAACTAATAATGTACTGGAAATTAAAATGGTAATTTGGGGGCTGGGGGTTTAACTTAGCAGCACAAGTCCTGCTTGGCAAATGCAAGGCCATGAGTTTGATCCCTGGTACAAAAAAAAAAAAAGAGAGAGAGAAATTTGGAGTGTGGGAGTGTTACCCAGGAACCCCCCATTCATATCATATTAGTTTTCTGTGTGTACAAAAGAGTGTTAAAATTCCACACGCACAAAAGTCTTGTCACAGGACTTAAAATTACTACTTTAAAATTTCCAAAGTGACCTTCCTCTCATGACTAATGAACATTTCAAACATTTAGATTGAAAATTTAAATTAAAAATTATTTGAAGTCATTCAAAGATGAGAACATCTTAGCAGATGATAGCATAGAAGTACAGGAGTACCGAGGGAAATGGAGACTGGTATATGCCTGTGTTCCAAGAGCTTTAATCCCCATAGCAATTGTTAGAGTTAGTGCTTTGTTAATTACCTTTTAAAAACCAGAAAAGGGAGACACACAAGAAACCCAACAATTCACACAGTTTATACAATTAGTAAGTGATGGAGCTGGGAACAGAGGTTGGGATGGCTAGCTCAGTGTGATTAGTATCTACATTGTACAACTTCCTATTTAGCAAAGATTATCATCCTTTTCCAGTGTGACAATAAGATAGATATGGACTCCTTTCCCAGTGAAGTTATGAACTAGAAACAAAAAGGATGTGATATTCATTCCTTGTCATTTCCTGTATTTCTGCCTTTATGCCATCTTTAAAAGTAGAAATCAGGAGATGTAGATTTTGGCCTTCATCTCACCAAAATATTATATATCTACTGGGTGGACACTTCACTGGGACACCAATACACTGTATTCAATGTTTAAAGAAACCTTATATTTTCCTCTGGAGGGCAAAAAAGACTCTTATTTAACCATGATTCACTGTTAGTAGATATAGTAGTATCTTAAAATTTGTGCTACTACCTACCTACTTAATAAAAAAAGTCTTTATATACTTTCTTATGGGATGATGGCATATTTGGTTTTCATGTGACTAAATGCCTATTCCATCTGTCTGTTGAATGCATGAGAAATTAGTTTCTGCTATTTTTTAAAGAGAGAATTATGCACAATAGAGATGGGAGGAGTGGAAAAATTCATGATATTTTGCTAATTAGTACAGTCAAGCACATAGTTACTAAAAAAAATTTTTTTTAAAAACCTGAAGCAATAGTATTTCTCACTCTATCCAAAGCATACAGTACTTCAAGGGCTCACAGTTAGTAAGAAACCGGACTTGTTGACAGCTGGAAATATTTGTGAATGTCATTCCTATATTCTTTCTGCAGCTTAGTGCTTTTTTTATAACACTTAAATGTCAACAAGTTTGAGTCAGTGTAAATAGGTTACCTCCACATCAGTCAGTGACAGCAAAATCTCAAAACATTAGAAGAAAGAGACAAAAGTTTGAAATTTTTTCATGTATTTTTGTCAAATGCCCATTTATTCATTATTCATAGGTAGTAACTCAGAACTAGTATCTCCTAAAAGTTAGAATAATTAGTTAAATGTCTTATGATTACTTCACCCTAGTGATAAACAATTTACTAATAATTTAAAGCTCCCAATATCATACTCATTGGACTCCAAGTTGCAAATTGTTCTTATAAATGAGACCAACTATAATAATGCTCCTCTGATAATGTCAGTACTTGTAAAAAGAAAAGCAATGGACATGTAGCATACTGAACTCTGATGTTTAACAAACATGCTGCAAGGAGATACCACTAAATACAGCCTTTTACCTGTCTAGTTACCATTGTTTTCAACAGAAGCAGCACAGTACTATCTGGTGTAATCTTATATGGAAGAGTGGCTGTGAAAATATTTTAAGTCCATTTGTATGTAAAAGAAATCCAAATCAACATTGGAATTGTATCTTAGATATTAGTAGTGGAACTGAAAGCAGAATCAAGGTCTACTGTGAACTATACCAAGTCTTTCAACATCAGAGATATTTCTCTCCATGCCAAGACTGAGAAATATAAACAGAAGAAAAACATGTATTTTGCACTGAAAGAGAAAAGAATAAGAAATAAAAGTTAAGGTTTTGATGTGGACCAAGGTCATTAAGCTATTTAGAAGTTGTAAAAGAACATGCTTATAACATTCTCTGTGTCAAAGCTTTCTCTTTGTTCATCTCATCATATTTACTTCCTCCACCTGTCAACTTCACACATGCACTAGTGGTTTACCAATGGATGCTAACATGAAGCCCTTCTGCTAAAAGTTTATTAATATTTTCCAATTCACTTTTAAAAAATTTTCCAGATATACCTCACAAACACATTCTCAGCAGATATAATTTTTGAAAATACAATTTCTATCTAGGCATAATTGTTTAGTCTAATTGTAAGAGTTAAATATATTGGCAAACAGAGATATATGAGTAAACTGATATACCTAAGAAAAGAGTTGATCAGAAACACAAATTAAAATAATCATTTTTAGTATTCCATCAACCAGAAAAATGAAACTTGTTGGATACGTACATTTCTCAATAGACTTTATGTGTACTTCTTCATAGGGTTACAGGGAAATCTAGGTTTACTTACTCTGGAGAATTTAATTATACTTCAGTATCCAAGGAAATAGGTTTCTCACAGGAGGAGTCAAACATATGGTACACTACATGGCACTTGCACTTCATTTTTCTAATCAATTCTGTGAAACAGTTATATGTACCTGATCTTACTAAGAAGTGGAAACCCTATATTTTATTCACATTCTCATAATTTTCCTGGGTTCATTTTTTTGTAGAGTTGACTGCAATGTTATCCCTTCATAAGATCCTTGGCAGGGTTGTAGCATCCAAGATAGCTGATTGATAGGTAGCATGATAGGGATCCTCTCTGAGAAAAACAATTCAGATGCTAGAATCTAACATCATGGAGAAGACCAGATGAAAGGAGAGAAATTCCCATGACCCAGGAAGAAACTGAGGAAAAAGAAAAAAAAAAAAGCATAGATGGAGGGCTGGAACTGGGCACACTCTGGTTGCTGTACTGGGCACGTCTTAGAGTCAGGGGACTCATGATCGAGCTGAGGTTGCATCCCCACTGAGAGCGGGGTTGGTGAACTCAAGACCCTTGGCAGGAGGAGGCACTGAAACAGGGAGTAGAAACGGTGAACCAAGCTGCACAGACTTTGGTGAGTGCTGGGAACTGGATTCCTCAGAGCAGGATGAACGGCTAGAAGACATATTGGATTTGGGCAGGACAGGCTTGAATCAACAACTGAGGTGGCATCAGTCAGCGGCTCCTGGCCCAAAGTGGATTGGTAGGATTTGTTTGGGCTGGGCCATGCCTCTGGTTGGGACCCAATAGCTGGGGATGAGGCTGTCCTGAACCTGTGACATCTGCAGTGCACACACAAACATGCTGAAGACACTCACTGGTTGACCATCTTAGAGGGAAGGGGCCAGTCCACATCACTTCTGTGTGCACCTCATAGATCAACAGCAAACTGGAGAGGCAGCAATCCCCTAGCCATTACACTGCAGAAAAATTGTAAGCAATATGAAAAGGTCCTGAGACCTCCACCATTTACCTGTCTGAAAGAAACCAGAAACATGACAAGACAGAGAAGCAACAAAAAACCTCCAACCGCCAACCCAGGGAAAATAAGTCTAGGAGAGGTAAATGCAGAGGAGATTGAGGGCAGCAAACATGCAATTATCAGACATGGCTTTGTTGGAAATAAAGAAATATTTCCATGACCTCATCAATGAATTTAAATCTGAAATTCTAACTCAGGTGAAACAAGATATAAGAAGATTAATAAAAGAAACACTGAGCACTCCTCAAGAAGACACAAATGGAAGAATGGAGGAACCCAGAGAAAGGAGAGAAGCCTTTGATGAAGAATATAAACAAAGTCTAGGATACATGAAACAGATCCAAAGAGAATATCAGGAAATTAAAAACTCCATTGAAAGCTGGCAAAACTTCTTAACAGAATCTAAAGACAGACTTTCAAAACTTGAAGATAGATTTGCAATGTATGATTGCAAAAGGAAGGATCTCTTAAAAATAACAAGGGACCAGGATGTAACAATACGAAGGCTAGAAGATGACAAGAGGATTTACAACTTAAGAACAAAAAATGCAAATGAAGAAACAGGGACAAATACAAATGAAATAAAAAGGCTATTCACAGAAATAATTAAGGAAAACTTCCCAAGCATAGGAAACGGAAGTGATGTTCAGATATATGAGGCACACAGAACTCCAGCCAGCTACAACCAAAACAGATCTACACCCAGACATATAATAATCAGGATCCCAGAATTCCATCACAAGAACAGAATATTAAAAGCAGTCAGAGAAAAGAAACAGATTACCTATAAAGGAAAACTCATCAAAATCACAGCAGACTTCTCAATGCAAACTATCAAATCAAGAAGAGCTTGGAGCAAAATATTCCAAGCCCTGAAAGAAAATAACCTCCAACCCAGATTGATGTACTCTGCAAAACTGTCTCTCAAATTTAATGGGGAGACAAGATATTTCTACAACAAAGAGGAACTGGGGGAGTTTGTGAGCACCAATCCAACCCTGCAAAGAATACTGAAGGACATTCTAGAGAGAGAGAAGAAAATCATTAGGATTCCAGGAACAATGGCAGAAAGGCCTCAATGAAAGGGGCAGACAGTGGAATGAAGGAGAAAAGTAAACAACAATGACAGAAAAATAGCATAGCAGAGATGAGGCAACGGAGATTGACTATATTGCTGTTTTGTCTTGACTGATTTTTATTCAAATCTGGTATGCTTGAGAGTATCAAGTCTGAGAGCATAGGCAAGTACTCTGAAGATGACAAGATTCAATAGGATACCCATTCTGGTTTGATTATTAATTGCCTTTAAGTTCTATAATATCTCCAATCTTTGGTTTTTATTAATAGTGCTATGTACTGCTAAGCTTAATTTTACTATGCTTGACTATATAGACAATTTTATTGAAAATAATAAGAGACATCATAGTAACTATCGTAGATCACATAGTACTGTGGTTTTATATGTCCTTTTCATTTTGTGTTTCTCTAGGAATTTGTATTTTTGACTTGTTTTAATTTGTTTTTCCCTCCAATACAGAAAGGCTAGGTATACAGGTAGAGACTTATACATGTATAGAACTTCTAAATAGTTTACGAAAATTGATTATAGTTACTGTAAAAAAAAAGAGAGGAAAAGAAAGTATTCTAAAGGATACAACTACATCTATGTTTAAGTGCATAGGATTGATAGCCATATTACTAAGTTTTTGTTGGATAGATGAACAGAACTGATTACAGTCTCACTGTTTAAATATCTACTTTGTATGCTTTACTTTTGTAATTTGAACAACTACTTCTAAGAGGAAAATATGTAACTATCAACTAGTAATTTCTTACTGGTTTTTGTTTTTTGAAGTTTCGCATTATTTCTACCCCCTTTTTGTTTCATTTTTTTTTCTTTTAAAAAAAAAAAGATCCTTGGCAGGACATATTTTTGAAGAGTGAAATACCAAAGAGTGAAATACAAAATGCTGGCTTTTATTCTACAATTCACTAACTCTACCAGTAAAGCATCAATTTAGTAAAAATACATAGAAATTCTATTTGACTTTGTGGAATGGCTAAATAAAATGTTTACCATCTTCTTTCTCAGAGTATTTCTTGACAGTAAGAAGCATTTATACAAAATACATTAGTCATTTTACTGTCACTGGGGCAAAATGCACAACAACCATAACTGTTATAGTCAGGATTTGCAAGGAAAACAATTTAATACATGACACATAATTTATAGAATTATTTAAATAGTCACCCAAAGTGTCAAACACAGAATTTTCAGGAAATCTGTCCACACACTAAAGACCCAAAAGAATACAGCTGAGAGTCTAAATTCCATGACAACTTCCTGCATATATGCATGGCAAGACCTAGAACCCATGACAATATCCCCCGCAAGTCCAAATGGAGGCCTAAAGCCCACAATGACTCATGCAAGTCTGTTTCATGGATCTAAACTGTAACACCAAGAAAACTGCAAAAAAATTCTATTTTGCCATATTTTACTGAAATATTTTTTATTTGCATATGGAGTTATAAAATATGTGTAAATAAATATATTTTATAATTTGATTTTAACATTGAAATTGTTTTGGTGCTTTGTTATTGTCTATTGATCCTTATGAGAATATGCATAAGGTGGAGTATACTGGATATGATTTCATTTTTGTTTTCTTTCTGCACTTAAAGAAGAATTCTACTTTGTATTTGACTAACCAATATGCTCAGCTAAAATATATTATCTACTTGCTTTCAATCCAACAAGATAAGTTTGTATGGTAAATTCTGATTTTTAAAAAAATGTATGCAGCAGGTGACACGTGTATAATCCACTATATGGGAGGTTGAGCCAGAAAGATCAAAAATTTGAGGGCAGCCTGATTAAATTAACTCAAAATAAAAATTAAAAATGCCTTGTGATATAGCTCTTCTGTAGAGTACTAGTGTAACCAAGATTCAATCCCTCAAAGCCCCTAAAGAAGAAATTATAAATCTTTTTGTTTTCTATTGCCATTATTTTCGTATTTTGACACAAAAAGTCAATGTGAGACCTGCATTCCTGCCACCATTTTGAGTTTAATGAAATATTCTTTAGGATGAAAATTCCATGAAAACCTAGTGGTTGAAGACAATTGAATGACCTTGGGCTCCTTAAGACACCACAGAGTAATGATGCTAGTCTTGAACTTATTTTTCTCCTTTTTTTTCCCCCACTCCTTTATGTGGTAGAGAAATTTATCTTTTTTTCAAGTAACTGTTGCTAGTGGCCAAGTGAGATTTCCAATTAACTAGCCTGAGTATGTAGTTACAGTTTTTGCCTATGGTTGCCAAAAAAAAATTTGCTTAGTAACATTTCAAACTCTACACTCTTAAAAATGTTCAAATAAATTGTTTTATGTTTGCCTTTGAATATTGCCATCTCCATGTGATGCAAAGAATTGTGATCATCATCTTGGAAACATGAAAAGAACTGGCCTAAAAGGACAAATCAATATACTGAAGATGGCAGAGCTAGGAAAGAAACCCTAGGAAATTTGTTGAGCAAATCCTAGACCTGCCTACTTTTGAACATGTTTATAACAAATGTCTTTATTGAGTAGATGACTTTCAACTGCATTTTCTGTTATTCTAAACTGAAAACACCTTTGAAAAATTCAGAGATAGTATTTCATTCTTTCCTCTATCATAGAGTTTGAATGAACTAAATTAATGGGGAGGCCTCATAGAGGTAGGTAAGAGTAATGAAAGACCATAGATAAAGACAAAAAGCTTTAGCTGGAAATGCAGCTCAGTATTTGAGGACTTGCCTAGTGTGTGTGGGACCCTGGGTTCAAACCCTAGTGACTACAAGAAAAAGTAGAAAGATGTAAATCCTTAAAAAGACTTACAAAGTCCACAGGAATCTTAGTGAAAAGGACTATTGTGGGGAATTTGAAGGACTGAAGATTGTAATGATCCCCAGCTTCACAGTTTGGCCTAGGATTAATCCTATTATAAATTTCTGATTCTGTAGTGAATTAATGAATGTTAATGGATTGTAACATCTGTTCCTCCAACAAGGTGATATTTCACCCCTTTTTCACAGCTAAAAGATAAGATTGCAATCCCTACCTTCAACATTTATAGAATTGATGAATAGCTAACATTTTGCTACAATTTAAAACTAGAAATTTAAGACAGGAACTAATTTTCTTTAAGATAATCTGGTGATAGACAAGTGTAGAGCTAAAATATAGTCACTTTGCTAAGACTATAGATCCTGCAATCAACCAAACACTACAATTATAATTTCACTGGACGTATATTACTTTCTTAAAAGGAAAAAAAAATTTTACTCCAAATAAACTATTATAGTTTCCTAGAACTACTATATAATTAGCAATTCATTACATTGTAAAATGTACATGTGTCTGTATATTTATTTGTAGACATCATGTGTATAAATGTATACATAAAATATAAATATAACTGAAAACAAATACAATTTAAATTACTTTTATTTAAAATAAAACTATTATTAACAACTTTCTGTATGTATATTTGAAACTGTACTTAAAATACTTAAAGTGAACTGATCTTATTAGCAAATTTACTTTTATGACACATAGATGGAGACATGAAATATATTACATTAAAAATAACCAACTAATTATGGAAGAAGCTTATTATTGAGATTAAATGATTTGACTTGTCTATCTGCAAAGCCAGTTTTTTTCTTTCATTTGAGTGAATTTCCCTTTCCACACCACTGACAGCTGATTTTTTATTTCCTATAGAAGTATTCTCTTGGACTATTGTCTTATTCGCTTGGACTATTGTCATATCTCTTCTTTTCCTATCTTTCTTCTGAGAATTGTGTAACCATCTACTTTAGATCTGATAACAATAAAACCGAATCTAAAGTATTATCTTTGTGTCACATTATCCAAGATAGTCAATAATATAAATAGCATGTCTACCCCAGCATTATTTGTGCTCAAATGTTCAAATTTGCCAGGTCGGCGTTCCAAATGTTGATTGAAAATATCACTTAATGTGTATTGTATGCAGTAGAGTCACACTTCAGTTTCAGCACAGGTTTTACATTTTACTTTCTTCTCATAATCTAAATAAACGTAGTGTTTTCCAGTGTAGATTTATTTCAGGCATGCACTCTCCAAAGGATTTAAAAATTAAAATGCCTCTATAGCAGAAGGGACTGTTTATCCATTTAAGATGCTTAGAAATATAAGGAGTAATCATCTTTTTTCTGTACTATACAGTTTTTGAATAACAGAGAAGATCATTTTGAGCTATATTTAACAAGTAGCTTGTTTCAGCTTCAATATTAGCTTGATTTACCATCTGCAGAATTACCAATAACATGATGCATTTATTACCCGTAAAAGCTATTAGCAGGTCATTTTGTTCAGTTCATCATATGTGTCTTGAGACACAATCTGGCGTCTAACAGATTTTCATACATTGATGTCGCAGAGAATCAGACTGTTCTTTAATTGATTGTTTCTTGCTAGACTCCTTTTGATTAAAACAGGTTATGCTATTTGCTTTTAGTTCCACATTTCTCCACTTCAAAGTCTTGCCACAGAAAAGAAAAATTATTCTCATTTCTCTGGATTCTTTTCATTCAAAGTGAATGTATATATTTAAAAGTCTGTAATAATTTAAAAATGACCTCATTTTTTTCCAATCTATGATTCCCTCAACAAGAATATAATCCTTACTATTCCTTTAAAAATCTGATTTATCTTTTCTTGCCAAGTCATCAAATTTTGAACCTCAAAACCTCAAGTGAGTTCAGATGACAGGGACCAAAGGGAACTGGAAGGGCTCCCTCAAAGGACTCTTTCCCTCACAATTTGCACGGCCCAGACAAGCAAAGCTGAACCGCAGTGATAATGTTATATCCTTCTCCAGAGGGAAAAGAAGAAAGGGTCTTTTGCTAACCTGGTTTTAGAAGACCTAACTTACATTGCTCATTTATGCAGAGAGATTGGGATGCTCCTGATACAGTCTTCCCTGCTGAGAAAATAAGACAAAGGAAAAAGAAAAGAGAAAGAAAGAAAATGCCAAAATACAAACTCAAGGGAGACGGGGTCAGTGGACCTGTCTTGGGACTGGACTTCTACCCATATTCCCCACACAGTTAACACCAATAAAAATGAAAAATGCTACAATCAAATCAGTCTTCATCAACAGGAATGAGTAGCAGCTTGCAGGCTCAAAACAAGAGTGTAATTCAGCACTCAAAGGGGTCTTGTTTGCCTAGTGTCAGAAACAAACATAAAACTTTCTATCACTTGACATTCATGACACAAGGAGAAAGCAGTCACCCTTCCCTTAGGCTTCTGTCTGCCACAGACAAAGGCCATTAATAGCTTCTTTGTGCTCCACCTCAAGTTTTCTGGCTTCATTTGTGAGTCCGCCAGTCACTCCAAATTCTCATCTGCTCCTTCCAGGTGAAATTCCAAAGTCTCCTGTCATAAACTTTCAGGCTCCTTGCTCACAAAATAATATTCTGTCCAATAATACTCTTAGCAGGCCAAAAATGTTATCCAGAAAGAAAAATCATTTTAATTTGTATTTGAAATTTTTCTGTTGCTTTTTCTGTTGTTTCCACAATATTGTGTGAAACACTGTCTTTTTTTAAATGTGGAAATGTACCACAAGTTATTTTTGTCATGTTAGCACTGATCAAGTCTTTAGAATTTTTATTAGATCTAAGCAGTTTTAGTTGCCTGGTGATTCTGAAAGATTTTTAATGATTTAAACTGGAAAGCCACTATTCAGAGCCAGTGATACATTGAGAAAAGTTATGTATGTCTTATCTTTAGAAATTACTTTTACTCTAAAATTTCTTTAAAATCAAGTTGTGATCATTTAAAATACTGCACTATATTTAATAAGAATTCTCTTTGTGGGTGTTCGAAAAGCTTAAATGCCTTAAAAATAGGTTTGAAACATTATATAGACACAAGACAGTTATCATGCTTACATGATGCGAGTTTAATGGTATTTTCATGCATTAACCCTGGACTCTGGTGTTGAGAAATGCTTTCACAGTGCTTCAGAAATGAATAAAAATAAACTTTTACATTTAGTACATCTAATGACTTATTTATAGTTTCCTTACCTTTTTGTAGTATTTATGGAATCCAGTGAGGTAAAATCTTATGGCTTTTAGGGTTCATTCACCTTCAAATATACAATAAATAGTGTGTACTTGGAGCAGCTTATTGAACTGTAATTTTGTCTACTATGATGATATGCCCTAAATCTACCTAACCATAAAATTAAAAAATAGCAAAGAAAGTGCTATTTTATTGATAGAATAGGAAATGACACTAAAAAACACTATTTGTTAGTTAACTTCCAAGGAATCAGTATAAATTCTATTCACAAAAAGATATCTATATCAAAATCATTATAAACAGATAAAATGTACAAATATTTGATTTATAATGCAAAAATGATTCACAATTTCAGCAAATATGCTGTATGGAGTTATATTACAGACACATGTCTTTAAGGAAAAGTTTTTTTAAATGGCTGGTATTTAAAACCAAAAACTAAAGCAAATCAAACACACAAGCTTAAATAACACAAAGTGTCTCTTACATGAGAGGCTCAATATAGAAATAAAGACCAATATAAAAGGCAGACAATAGGAAAAAAGAAAGAGTAAAAATTTATTGTAATCCAACATGAACAATGTGTCTAAAAGTGCACCTTGGTTTAGTACACTTATTTTATATGCTTTGTATGTGTTTGGCCTGTTAATCTGGTTGTTAATCTGCATGTCTGATAATTAACTTTATAAAGATTTATAAGATAAATAAATGGATCTGATGCTGGCAAAAAAGACAGTAGAGGAGAAGAGGAAAACAAGCATTGAAATGTGTCATGTACATATGCCAGTTCCCACGGTGAATGTAATCATTATGTGAGGCAAACATGTATTGATAAAAATTTTTGAAATTGCAAAACCAATTCAAACATGTATAAACCAGTAATTCTGCATAAAATCAGTGTAGCCAAGCAACCAGATGAATTCAAAGAGAAAAAAGTTAATGGTGAGCTTCTTTTGGTGAAAATATGAACTTTTGCCAGAACCCTTTTGTGAGCAAGGAGACTTTCTCTGAGGTGTCGGGTCCAACGCAGAATGCAGTTATGACGTACATGGATTTCATTGCTTAGTTCTATTATTTTGATAGAAAATGACTGGCCACATACTTTAAAATAGCAGTTGTTTCCTGAATTATTCCATCTGGCCCATGAAATGATAAAATGTTAAACTATTGTTAATCATAAATTTCACAGAATTTCTGAAAGGTCCATGTAGATATATAATATTACAAAGAGAGAGTTATGGAAAGAGGGAGAGAGAGAGAGAGAGAGAGAGGGAGAGAGAGAGAGAGAGAGAGAGATGTATTATAAGGAATTAGGAAATATGGAAGCTGAAAAACCCCAAGACCGGCAGCCAGCAAAAAGCTGGAAAGCCAGAAAGTGAGTGAAGTAGCTTTGGCCTGAGTTGGAAGGCCCAAGACACAGGAACTGTAGCTGCTAAGTTCAAGGGTGAAAGCAGAAGGCCAGTATCCCAACTCAAAGACAGTAAAGCAGGAAAAAAGCGTACATTCTCCCTTAATTAAACTTTTTCTTCTCTGCCAGCCTTCAGTGAATTGGATGAGGCCCATCTGCTTTGGGGAAGGCAATGTGCTGTAGTGAGCTCACAGGTCCAAATGTAATCTCATCTAGAAACACTCTCACAGACTATCCCCAAACAATGTTTAACTAGGTATCTGGCATGGCCCAGCATAGTGGACACAAAATTAATCTTCATAGTAATGCACTATAATTTTGTTGCATTCAATGATATCCTTAATCACAAAAAGTGAGATCAAATTATTAGTCTAAATTCAAACAAATCTTAACATGTATCAACGTGTTCAACTTTGGTATGATTCTCCATTATAAATAAATGGCTTCTACTGATTTTAACATTATTTGATAAGGTAAATAATTATATTTGATAAAGTGACTACCAAGATGTATTTCTTCATTAGAAAGAGAGAATCATAAGACTTTCCACTTCCTACACAAGTACACTTTATTTTCATCATGGGCATCAAGTCTATTTTATTTTATGAATTCTGGTTATGTAGTGGATAGGTAGAAACCAGGCATGATTTCTTAAATTTGATCTTCAGAAATATTTCTTCCTTTAGGATAAAACTGATACAGATTTTCTTCCTTCTCTTAAGCACCTGCTGGTATGACTTGTCCTGTGACTCAGTGCTCCATGTTATGGAAACCTTCACTGCCCACTAAGACCCTACCAGGTCAATCATCACAACGAAACGGAGAGGTGAGAAGCCCACCTGCTACATCTATGGTCCCCAAATGCTGCCACAGAGAAACCGCAGCACAGGTGACAGAGAATGTGGCACAGGGGATGACAGAAACCAGTCTTTGAGCAAATTTCTGAGTAAATGGAAGTTTAAAGATTCATTTAATTACAATAAAAATATATGTTGAGTACTTGAAAACATGTTCTTCTTTAATTTTTGATTTTTTAAATCGAATTCACCTTACGATCTTAAAACATAATATTTTCCCCACATGAAAGCCACATGGATGAGCCCTACAGAAGAGGGTGGGAAGTCAGTGTGCACAGGGTTCTGATGCCTTGCCTTTGGCATTTAGGCCCATTCCCACGTTCCTCACCTAGATAATGAGGGTTTACACGCACACACTTTGGAAGTTCCCTCTGTTTTCCCAAGTGTATTTCTCCTTATTCATTTAATTCTGCCTCTAGATAAGTAATTGAAATTTAAGATACAATGAGGTAACTCTTGTTTTTATCTCCCTTTCTGTCTCTCTTCTCACACAGGTATAGGCACCCACACAGGATTTAATATTTTAAATTTAATATTGTATTCCATAAAAATCATCATAAAAATTCAGCAAATACTGAATTACTGTTCGCAGGAGAAATACAAGGTTAGTTTCTTGTGAACTTTTAGCCATAGCATTTTCATCAGTTGATCAGAACATAGCTTTGTTTTGTGTGTGTTTCTCTTAAAGACATTTTATTTAATATACAGGGTCCATTCATCAACCCTGATCTCACAGGGTGCTGCCCTGTAGCTCACTGCTAAATGAAGTTCACCCAGCACAAGTATTCTCTCTGCAAGTTACTTCACATTTTGTGGGGAACATAATAGCACTTCAGCACAATGTTTAAACAGCAAAATCAGCCACAAAAAGCTCAAAACCACAAAAATCGCAGCCTTAAATATACCCAGGATGGGACATTCGTTTAACACGAGAGATGAACTCGACTCCACTGTGTGTCACACAGCTCACTTATTCAAACTGCTCTGCACATGTGTCGTCTACCAGGGCTGAAAACACACCATGGGTATTGACTTTGAGATTACAAATAAATTTAGGCGAGTAGGCAAATTGACAGAGATACAAAATCCAGAAATGGTGAGGACCCCTAGTAAACCTCTTACCTCTGCTTTCTACCTTCTCCTTCCACATTCTTATCTCCTCTTTGGTCTGTTCTAGGATTAAAGAAGTAAAAAATAACAATTTTCCTTTCCACCTTGTTCATGCAATCTATATTTAGACTATTTCCTTCTGCTTTCCAAAATCTTTATTCTACAAAAACACCCCCACATACCCACACCCTTGGTTCTAAATCAATGCAGCACGCGTCGATTTTGTCAACAGTGTTATGGCTGTTTATAAAGTATAATTATTTTATATGACATGATTTGGGCTTGACAAAGGATTTCTAAAATATTCCTGATAATCCAATAAAGAATCCAAGATTGGTCCAGGAATTCTTACTTTTCCCTTTTCCCTGACCTCTGTGTCACCTCACATAGTATGGAGGCACAAATGCCTATATTCTTGATTTTTTTAAAGCTTCAAATTATTCGCATTTAATTTAGCAATCTGTTCTTCATTGAAGACTAAGTGAGTATATAAAAGCAATTACACTGGTTTCCTGTGACTTTGAAGGATATATATAGTTGGGTTAATTAAGTAGAAGAGGAGGATGTGGATTTCTGGTGATTTTCCAGTGGGGGGAAAAACAATTGTAGTCATCTGTGCAGCATTAATTGCTGCATAGGGTAGGAGATTAATATTTTTAACATTTTAAGTGGTTTTGCATAAATGTTAGCAATAAGCAAGCCATTTTATGTCTTATTGGTTTGCATTTTTAATAATACTGTAATGTTAGCATTCCCATAAAGGGAAGATTGCAACAAAACTGAAATAGTGTTTCAACCTTGCTAGTTATGTGCAAACTGACCCTGTGTACCCTCTTTAGGGAGCACTCCAAGACAGTGCTTCTATGAAGAAAAAAAGAGAAGAGTGTAATTTATTTTTAATTTTCCTTACATTTGTGAATTTATTGCCAGGAAAAGCTAACACCACTGGCCAAAGACTCCAAGCAATAGGTATCAGACACCATGAAGACTTCTTACATCTTCTGTTATGCTAGGTTTAGCCTTTTTTTTTTTTCTGTACTGATCAAACTCACTACCAAGCAGATGCTTGTGCCATTAAGCTAAATCCTTGGCTCAAGTTTAACTTTTTTCAAAGGCAAGTCATTAAGTTAATTAAACAAAACCAAAATATAATTGGGTATGTTCACTTGCACAAAAACAGAACTAAACCAGATGCTTCACTATTGTTTAAACAGGGAAAATAATCAGAAACTGTTGAGATTATTATTTGTTTATTTATAATGATGACTGAATTCCTGAGAGAAATTAGTTCCTAGTGTAGAACTGGGAATATTATAGTGAACATTAAACAGGGCTCTTCCTGCATAAATGTTAAAATCCAGAGACATAAGTGTGGTGTAGCAAGACAGATTATTTAAAAATAAGTGCAATATTATCAGGTAATGCAAGGAAGACCATAAAACAGTTGGTTTCATGAAGTTTACATTAGACATTAAAATCTAGGAAGCCCGCTGAGAAGGTAACGTTTATCAGATCAAAGAGGGCTTTGCATGCCATAGAGAAGATAGTACATCTTATTCTAAGTGCAACAGGAAGGCAGGTAAAGGACCTAATCTGACATTCACTCAAAATAAATTTTATCTACAAGAAGAATGGACAGGGTAGAATGGTGGGAGAAAATGGACAAAGGATTTGATTTAAAAATCAAGTTATTTATCATTTCAAGCCCAGTCAAACACTGGGAGAGATTTTTGCTCCTGTTCTTCTGCTCAGTAGTATTTTATTAAAACTGTCCCTGTGATGAGTACAGTACAGGTTTCTTTCCTATGCTGAACTGAAGACTTGTCAGTGGCTCGGTGCTCTTGTTCCTAGAGCAGATCCCAGCGTGCAGCTCTTGCTCCCTGAGTGCTTGCCGTTGAAGCGAACTGAGTCAAGATGATGCACTTCAATCTGAGTATAAACTCCTAATGCTCAAGACGCTGCATTACTAATGGTTGAAAATCAAGAGAAATTTTCACAAGTGTGGAGAGAGTACCTCAATAATTTTTGAAAGTCATCTCAATATTACCTGAGATGCCAAATACAATCTTGAACATAGAGAAAACTCCCGGAGTTTTTCATTTACAAATTATTGTTATTTTGAAATGAACATTTCCTTGCTGTTCTTTTCAACAATATAAGCAACCGTTTCTTGAACTACCTTGATAAATCTTATGGTCTACCCAACATTCTCTCATAAACAATATGTTCTACTTTCCTCATTATTAAAAGAATATTTTGTTCATCAAATCTGGAGAAAACACTTTGTAAAAAGTTTGATTTGTGCATCATGGTATTTTAGGATTTTTATTAATGAAAAGATGGCAGTCCTTTCTATTTTCTAAATCTGAATTTATTAATTCTTATTATAAGCTGTGAAATGAAAAGAATCAAAAGTCCAACTACTATAAATAATTCAGGATTTTTCTCAAAAGAGCATTTCATTTTCCTAAAAATACCAAAGAAAAATCAAGTAATATTGCTACAGTTTCTGATGAAATTTCTTTTGTTTCTGAAGATCTGACAATTGAAATTCCCTTTCTTAGAAGGGACATGTAGAATCATAGGTTTAGTGTAACCAAGTTCTGTGGCATGACCTAATATCCACTTCCAAAAGTGAAATGGACTGACCTCTTCTTCTAAAATCTAACTAAATTGATAGTGGTGATATCTAATCATAACATTTTCCCCTTACTTGGGTCACTGAGAACCATGATTCCTCCATTCTCTAGTGTAAACTCAGAGTATCCTGCATATGGAGCAAATTTCTCTAGTCTGGAATTATAGAAACATGAATTTTATATTCTTACTAACGTTTGTTCCTTTGTTGCTATTTATAACAAATCTGTCAGATATTCTTAATGTGTTTGTAGCAAACCCAACGGTCAGTTTATCTACCCAGTGATTCCCAGAAAATACTCAAAGGCTTTCTTCCCCCAAGCATTTGGTGTAGGGCTTTTCCCACCAAGTGTGTCTCCTAGAACACTGAGGGAGAGAGATAAAATATATGTGAAATCTGATTTCTTAAAAGGCAGTTTGATGTATGAATATTTCTTTTTAATGGGTTTGCTTTAAAAAAAAACACTTCAAAATGTAATTATCACAACCTTACTGAGCTATTCATTTGAAATTGTGGATGGTTTATAGAAACTTCTGCATATACTCCCTGTTAAAATACCTTGGGCATCATTGACATAATTTCTATCATGAATCTGCTCATTCACTAGAGTTGGCCTCTGTTATTTTAATATCCAGCTCTTATCAGGGTTACAAGAAGGGAGATTTTTTTTAAAATGTTAATTAGTATTATATATATGAAAATGAACAATAGACTTAACAAATAGGTCACCTCTTTCTGCCTGGAGGTAAAATGAGCTGGTAGAGTTTCTGGGGAATTGGAGTGCTGATGTTGTGAAGTTTTTCTATTTCTCAATACAAAATCTAAAAGGAATCAAAAAAAGAAACTTACCCATTTTATATTCAGGGAATACTCAGCACTAGAAGGAAAATCAGATTAAGTAGGATATTTAAAGAATAATTAATTTGAGATTTATAGAATATAAAATACTTTCAAATTCATGATGCTGTTATATGCTAATTAACACAGTCCTTGTGACCAGTGGCAACTTCAGATTTTCCCTGTAGAAGGGCTTTTGAAACTGCAGTTAAATACCAAGCATTGTGTCTTTCATGAGGCTAATTTAGAGTTGCTTGCTAACTGAAGGTAGATAGGATCTGGTCAAAATAATGCCCCATGGCATGTCACCTGTGTGTAACAACTGAAATCATAGTCATCTGTAAAATGGGGTAATATGGCAAGTCCTGTCATAACTCTGTAAATGGAATAAAATTTTTAAAATGAGACATTAGGTCTGTGTTCTTATACAATTTATCAAGATACTAATGAGTTAGGGCAGCTAATTGGCAGAATTCCTATGTCTGGAAGCCTATTGCATTCACAAAATATAGGAATTGTGATACAATGGTATTTTACAGGAAAAGTATTTGTCTCACAAGGTTGTTTGGAAGAATGGATAGGATGGCGCATATAAAACCATCAACAGAATTGTTTGGCACAGCAAAACATGCACAGATGCACAAATTGTAATTTCTCCTTTTTCTTCTTGTTGTATTTTCTTCTTCTATAACAACAACAAACATCTGCTATTCGACCATTTGATCATTCTAGAAATGCTTTATTGCTTTGTTTCGAATGATATCACACTGTAAATCTCCTGTTACATCTCTGACATTTCTTTTTGTCTCTTTAAAAGACATCTCCTCAGGCTATCCCTTCATTGGTAATATTCATCAGGATCCTTTCTCATTCCCTTCCTCAGTGAGTTCTCAATGCAGTGTCAACTACTGCCCATATGCTGAGATTCCCACCCTGTTTTCCTAGCCATGAGTCATCACTCCAACCAATCTAAAATGAACTTAATATAGCTCACTCGAACCTTGATGCTTTTACATATCCTTGGGTGACTGTTTCGATTAGCATCATGTTTCATATCCTTTATCTCAATCTGTGCCTTCTTCTCTGCCATTCCTAAAGCTCCCTGGACTCAGCTCCTTGTCTTCTCCTTATTGGGCATGACAACAATAGAGCTAAAATACAAACTTAAATATGTCACTGTTGTCCTGACACACTTCAATGATGACATCAAACCTCTTCCTCCTGATGTACAGATCCCTGCCTTAAGAGACTTCTGGTTACCTCCATAGACTCTTCTGTGCCAGACAACTCATGATTCATTAAATTTGGGCATCTAATTTTATTCATAGAACAACATTTGCTCTTTCTGTTTCCTTTCCCCCAAATCTCTCCTCTCTTCTCCAGCATGACCATAACCTGACTGACTCTTAATGAATTTTAGAAACTCTTAATCAGTTTTAGGGTAACTTAGAAGTCTTCTACTTCAGAGAGATTTCCCTTACATCCTGCAGTGGGTGACCATGTTCCTCAAATTGTACCTGAATCCCCTAATAAATTAGAAGTATCTCAGATTCAGAAGAATTCAACCTTACTTTCAATAGTCATAGCACAGTATAGAATATATAAAAGATATTCATGAACACTGTTAGCTGTGTTAATAAAAATTAATGCAAATATATACTGAAATACATTTCTTTGAGTTACAAAGCATAAGTAGATTAGAGTAAACGCAATCTTAAATTTTCAAAAGTTTATCCCATATATTGGTGATCGATATTTTCAAAAACTTAAAAGACAGATTGAGGAAAAAAATAACTCCAATGATACTTGCTTTACAAATAAATGTGTATGCAAGTAAATTAGACATATACCACAACAGTTTCTAAATAAAGTCCTAAATTATTCTGAGATTGTTGTTTTGTGCATGCCTAATAGTTAAGAAATTAGTTTCTGTGTGTCTCATGAGGTCACCACTAACAACTCAGTTAGTCATTCACACTGACAGCTTAAGGCTGCAGAATGTGGTGCACAGTTCATTTTGACACAAGTTTGTTTATTTTAAGACCTGTTTATCAAATCTGTTTTCTATAGAAGGACCAGGTGAGATCCTTCAATATACATTTTTTATGGTTGATACATTGTGTCAACTTGAGCAATTTAGAAGTTTAACTAAGAGACTCAGCAGGGAGCCAGGATCTTTATTTTGTAACTATCTTCATCCTGTGCAAGAGGAGGGTTCAGAGATTTTGTGAGTGCTACATCTGTCCTGCACAAGGGTGAGGAGTAGGGATGGCCTGAATTCAATATAAGTGAGGAAAAGAGGCTTGTTTGCCCTCTCTTTTGTTCTGGCTACTTTTGCTGACTACATTGTGCCATGTCATTCCACCTTGCTTTGGAGTCGGCAGATTATGGACTGAAACCTCCACAAACAGTGAGCTAAATAAACCTTTCCTTCTTTCATTCTGGGTGTTGGGTACTTTGCCCCAGCAACAAGAGAAAAGTAACCAAGACACACATCACGATAAAATATAATCTAGGACCAATTTTGATATTATATGTTTAGACAAGAATACAAATACATATAGCAAAAGGCAAAATAAGCTGAATGCTGTAAAAGTGCTTTAAATAATATGCAAAGAGAATCAGAGGGAGCAAATTGAATGAGTAGTATCAAAATAACTTTACAGAGAAGTTAGACTGAATCCATAAGATCAAAAACTATCAAAGAAGATTCATTTTATTATTTTGACTTTGAGTTACTATGTATGACTATACCAGAGATAAAATACATCTTAATTTTGTGTTATTATAACAAACACTTAGATTTTAATCTTGTTTTTAAGGTTATGTGATTTAGGAAAATAACTATAAGTTTCAGTTTTAAAGTTTTTAAAGTAATGAATATATTATCTACCTTAATATGCTATTGTAATGAACCCAAATGAATATGAAGAAGATACAAGGACTTGAAGAGATGTTTTAATGGTTGTTCAAACGGTTACACCTCAGTGCTTAATGTGATTTAATTCCCCATGGATAAACAAAAAAACCTGTAGATTGCATTTGAGTATCACATCTAGCAAAGGAACTGACAGGGTGATAATTTCACTAAAAGCTGCTGCAACAAAGAGCACCTGGAATATCCTCACTGAGAGCCTGTTGAAGGGACTGAAGCTCTTCAGTGTGAAGGAAAATTTTTATGGAGACATAATGCTGACTCTTACGTATTTAATGGCAATTATGTGGTAAATCTTTTGTATGGCTTCAGAATAAAGCACCTGGGCTTATAGGGAGACATTTCAGAAGGGAAGATAGATTAGATTTTCAGGAAGCTACTGGATAGATTTTCTAAACATCACAGGAGTGCAAAAGTACCTGTGTCACAAAATTATTAACTACTTGGTCTACTTGAATATTTTCCGAATGATGAACAGACTAAACTTCTCTGAATTTATAAAACTAAAGAGATTAATTATTCCTACTGCAAAATGGCTCAATACAAAGTTTATTCTTTACTGTTCTTGTATTTCTGATATTATATAATACAAATGACTTCGGAATTATATTTTAAAAATTTGTTATTGCTAAAATTTCTTTTAAGGCTGACACTAAATTGACTTAGGTTAACTTCTCAACTATCAACAGCTCTCCTTTGTTTTGAAGTTTACCTTTCTACCCAGGAGTGGCAGTACAGGCGACTGAAGCAAGGAGTTCATTCGTCCCAAGAATTCAAGACCAGCCCAGAAAACCTCACGTACACACGCAAAAAAAAAAAAAAAAAAAAAAAAAATTATTATACATGAATAGGACGAGTATTTAAAAATTGCCTGCCCTTTATATTTTGGATACAGAAATAATTTTATATTGGTTATTGCTGAAAAAGAAATGAACATGAAGTATCTGGAAATAGGTGAGAGTAGTATTATCCTGAATATAATATGAAAGATAAAGATGAATTAGGAAACCCAAGTATGAAAAATCTAGAGAGAGCAAAGATTTGAGTGAACACAGATGAATATTCACATTATTTATGGGAGAATATGTATTGATAATATTTTCTAAAATCTAAAAATTTCTGAAAGAAAATTTGAATTGGAGTGGCTAAGTATTTCTGAACATTTTTTATGTTTAAAATGAAAGAAGTAAAGTAACCCAGGAGTATTTGTTGGCTCATGAATAATACTTGCTCAGGTATTTTATCAAGAAAATATATATGTCTTACCTTATTTCAATAATTTTTAATGGGATTTTATTTTTTAAGACAAAAAAGATAAAAGTAGGTTTTTCTAAAAGTGCTTCATTTTACACTGTCAGGATAGTGTGGCTATTTGTCAGAGAATCTTTTGAGACATTATATCTCATATCAGAACTGTCTTGGAGAATAATTGTTTGCTTTGGGGTCTTATGGCAGTAATTCTAAAATCTCTAGAGGCAAGGTTATTTACAGAATAAGGTGAGAAAATTTGGGACACTGTTAAAAAACAAAGACAGTATCTGAAAGTAACTTTTGGTAACCATGTCTGTTATTTGTCATAAAATATAGTCAGTCAAGATCAGAGGCTGCCGTTATTGAGGAGTAACTGCAATAAGAAATCAAAAACCAAGGGAATCTGTTCCACAACAGCACACTAAAGATGATGAAGTTTTAACCCGTTACATACTTTGAAAACAGAAACAAAAAATGGCATCTCTAGGACAGTACCTTGCTTAAAGCAAGTAATCATCTGGTACTTAATAAATATTTGTTAAATAAACTCCAGATCAATCAGTAAGTCATGCCAGTGACCAATAAATGAATCAACATTTGAATAAAAACTTCAAAATATTCTACTTACTTTAGTATGGTGAACAGAGGGTTTGAAAATTTTTGGTTGGTGACCAGAAATATTTATTTTTCACCAGCAAAATAACCTTATTAAGAAGCTGAATAATGGTAAGTGGCTAGTTCCACACCAAAATCATATTATCATAGATACTTACTATGCAATATTGGTCTCATTTGGGGTCTTTTGGAAGGGCTTTTTGATGTGAAAGAAAATTAGCTCATTAAGAATAAATTTGACAAATTTTAAAAATCATAAACATGAGTTATGATTGGATTTGAAAACAAAAACTAATCTTTCAGTTTCACCACATTTCAGTTACCTTCATGCCCCAGGTAGGAACAAGCTGTCTCTCAGATACTAACAGAACCTGTACTTAGGGGAAATCAATAGAAAGTACAACATTGATATAATGATTTTGTAGCCACTGAAATTGACATACTTAAAGTATTTGTAATTATATTTTAGTAAATTCAAAAGGAGTAAATAAGACTGAATTAGAAATTCCCTTTAAATTTGCTTTTTTGACTCTACCTTATCCCATTTCCATAAAAGGCCAGAACTTTTATTTTAGATGAGTTAAATGTAACTCTTAAAGATAAAAGATATTCAAAAGCACAGTCTTTTAATATGAGCTTCTGCACTTACTAATGCAGGTGCAGCCACCTATTTTACAAGATTCTTATTAATGAATGTAGAAGAGCAGGATAAAGCGATGAGAGTTTAATTTATTTTGGAAGTAATGGTTTGTACAGTAATTATCTAGAAGCAGCCACTTGTCAAATGGAATCAGTAACAAGTGCAGTCAGGAGAGGTTTTCTGGTACACAAGCATTGTGAAACATTTTACTTTGCAATGAGAATGGGCTCCCTACACATTGTTTATTTTGCTTCTAAAAATCTTAAAAAATAACCTCAAAAACTGATAATGCTTGGGAAAGTACACAGGTTAGTATTTTTGTGAATATTAAATTTATTCTAGCCTGTTTCTTTTGCTAGATAGTATTCCACCCTGTGGGACTGACTTGATTGTGGTGTGGAAACGCTGGCTCAGGTCTGGGAGAAGATCAGACAGAAGGTCACAGAGCTGTGGGCATATGCAGAGAGGCAGCATCTTAGGGATAGACCTAAAGAAACTCAAGCAATTCCTTGATAGCAGAGAGCAACAGTCATTCCAGAGAGGTACTGGTGGAGATGAGAAGACTTGGAACACAGAAAGGAATATCCTTGAAATAGTTGCTGACTACTCATGGCATTTAGTACTATGTATATATTTTGTAGATTCTAAAAAAGCAGATGAAGAAATATCCAGTGGAAAATATACTTTGAAGTACATTTTTAGCTGTTAAGAAAAAGATTAAATATTCTCTAGAGAAAAGAAAGAGGAAAAACACATGCTTAGAATTGTTTGAGCCTCAAATAAAATATTCTTTTCAATAATTCTCATGCTCTAAAATTCATTAACAAAAACTAGTTTAAAATAACCAATATGCAGTCAAAGAACTCAATCAAATTACTCAACTCTTCTATTTTAAAAAAATTAATACAAAAATTAACTGCTTATCACTTTGCGTATATTACATTTGCATTCACATTGATAAATTTTTTAGATGAGTTCTCACCATGTTGCTTAGGCTGTCCCACACTCCTATCTCCCATTTAGCCTTTCTAGTAGCTGAAAATGTAGGTATGTACCATTGTGCCTGGATATCAACTTAGGATAATTTAAAGAATTTGTGAGAACAAATCATAGAAAGAAGATCTGATTTAAGCAGCTGTGTTTCTCGTTGTATACTCATCCACATTACTGATTAATATCACGATATAGTTATTATATGATAGAAGGGTCAGATGATATCTCATTCTCTTTCTTTGAAAGTTGAATTTAATTAAATTTTTTTTTCACCAAGGATAACGATCACTGAGAGATAGGTAAGTGAGATGTGCAATAAAGCTAAAGGCTAAGTTAACTGCTTGAAGGAAAAGTTTATAAGATTTGTCACAGAAAGATGTACTCCTATGAAATCCAGTAGTGCCACCAAGTTGAGAATCCAGAGAAATAAGGGGAACTAGAGTTTGCAAGCAAGCAATGGAAAGGAGACACCCACCCAGTGAGAGGAAACCTGGATATTTACACACAGACACAATTGAATTGTCAGCAGAGAATTGAAGAGTGCATGCTTTTAAAGAAAATAACAGAGGAAGGTGAAAGAGAAAGAGGGAAGAAATTCTCAATATTTTTGATAGACTTATTCCTATAGGTCTAGAACTATAGTACCCATTCTCTCCAGACAGACTAGAACAACTTATAATTCATAAAGAATTAGTTAAAGCTTTGGTAAAGTTCTTGCTTCAAAAGAGGAGAATAATTAGCCCTGGGCTACTACTTCAGCATATACCTAATGAATCTTAAAAACATGAGTTTCAGTAATGCCCAATAGTTTCCAAGTAACTGAACTGAATTCCAAAACAAAGGTAAAAATATGTATGCATAAAAATATCCCACGTGACAGCAGCAGATAGGCTGCCCCTTCTCATCACCCTCCAGGCCTAGGGCAGCAGTGGGTTATAGGCTTCCCTCCTCCTCACTGCCCAGACCTGGGACAGCAGTGGATTGTAGTTCATCCTTGCCACCACACCAAAAAGACTGCAGCAGCCCACTGACAATCAGTGACCCCCTTCCACCACCTGCAGAACCTTGCTGGGCTGATGGGAGAGAACCTCAGTGGCTTGTGACAGTGTTCTTGCCCCACATAGAGGACTTCAGTGGGTAAACAGGTGAAGTAGCATAGTACTCCCCAGCTGTAGGACCATGGCAAGCCTGGCAAGAGTGTGGGTGAGTCCTTGTACCATACAGAAAACACTAGGTGGATTGAGGTGAGTACCTATCAGGCCTCCCCCAACCCAGAAGAAATAAAAAAAAATGCTTAAGAGACACTCAGTGACACAGTAGGGTCAAGCTGAGGCAAACACTGTAACTAGGTAGATCTGGTGGCCTGGAACAACCTGAAGACATAGTAACAGCAGGAACTAAGGGTTGAATTACATCAATACTCCAAAGCTAGTCAGCCTAGGAAGAATATAGAACTCACCCAAAAGGCCCTGCAGGAGGAATTTAGAATGACTGGCTCCTTCCTTTCACTGTGAGAACCAGCAATTGGAGATACTAGAGAGAGGTAAAAATGATGACAATTTCCAGAACAACAATAGAAAGAAATCACAAGACAGGCAAGCAATTAAACAAGGGGGAAAAGCAGAAAAACAATAGCAGGAAAATAACATGACAAAGTTTCAGTACATACCACTTATATCCATCAATTTAATGGCCTATTTACCATTTAAAAGGAGTAAGTTGACAGAGGGGATCATGAAATAGGAACCAACAATATGCTGTATACAAGAAACACATCTGTCTCAAACGGAAACTCATAGACTAAAAGTCAAAGGATAAAGAACAACGTTCCATGAAACAGGAACACACAAAAAAAGCAGGGTTAGCTACTCTGTTTGCAGAGAATGTGAACTTCAAACCAAAAATGATCAAAAGAGATTAAAAAAGGCCACTACATACTTGTCAAGGGAATATTTCAAGAGGAAGAGCTAACAATCATTACCATATATGTACCAAATACAGGAGCACCCAACTATAAAAGAAAAATACTAATTGACATGAAAAACCAAATGCACAATGCAGTTGTAATAGGGGATCTTAATACCCTATTGCCACAAAAAGATAGATAAATCTGACAAAAAGTTGGCAAAGAAATAACAGAACTGAATCAAACCTGTGAACAAATGGACTTAGTAGCCATTTACCTTGTGTTCCACCCAACCACATCAGAATACACATTCTTCATAGCTGTGCATGGGCCATTCTCTAAAATAGACCATATATTAGCACATAGAACATTCTTGAGTAAATATAAAGGGACTGAAATTATCTCATACATATTATCTGACCATAGTGCACTGAAATTGGAAATTGCAAGACCTACATAAATACATGGAAGTTAAATAACAACCTCTTGAACAACCAATGGATCACAGGTAAAATTGAAGGAGAAATTAAGCAAAATCTACAATTCAATGAAAATGCAAATAAAACACATATCAAAATCTTTGGTATGCAAAGAAAGCAGTCCTAAGAGGGAATATATAGCAATAAATTGTCACATCAAGAAAACAGAACAAATACGTATAAACTAATGCTATACCTCATTTCTAGAAAAAGAAAAGTAAGTAAAACACAAAACTCATAGAAGAGAGGAAATTATAAAGATCAGAGCATAAATTAATACAGTTAAGATTCAGAAAACAATACAAAGAATTAATGAATAAAAGAGCTGTTTTTTGAGAGAATAAACAAAACTGATAAACCTCTAGCCAAGCTTATCAAAAAAAAAGGAAAAAACTCAAATTCATGCAATGAGGACTGAAAAGAAAGAAATTACTATAGATTCCATGGAAATTTAGAAGATCATGAATACCTACTTTGAAAATCTTTACTCACATAGGGTGTAAAACACAGAGGAAATGGACAGATTTCTAGAAATCTATGAGTTACCAAGTCTGACTCAAGAAGATGTAACAATTTTGAATAACTCAATACCAGCTCCTGAAGTTGAAAACGTGATTAAAAACTTACCAATCAAGGAATGCCCAGGTCCTGATGGATTTACAGCTGAATTCTACAAGAAATTGAGAGTAATTTAATGCCAATAGTCTTCAAATTCTTCAATGAAAATGAAAGAGACAATCCTTCCTAACTCACTCCTGGAAGCAAGTATTACTCTGAAACCAAAACCAAAGAAAGACCCAACCAAAAAGGAGATCTATAGGCCAATCTCACTAATGAATACTGATGCAAATTCTCAATAAAATACTGGCAAATAGAATACAGAAAATCATCAAGAAGACTTTACTTCATGACCAAGTAGGATTTATCCCAGGAATGTAGTGATGGTTTAACATATGCAGATCAATAAATGTAACACACCACATTAACAGAGCCAAAAACAAAAATCACATGATTATCTCAATAGATACAAAAAAAAAAAGCTTTTGATAAAGTCCAACACTTGTTCAAGCTAAAAACCCTACAGAAACTTGGAATAGATGATATCTACCTCAATCAGATAAAGGCCATCTATGACAAACAGACAACATTATGCTAAATAGACAAAAACTGAAAGTTTTCACTCTAAAACCAGGAACAAGACAAGGATGTCCACTACCACCAATTTATTCAATATAGTGCTGGAGACATTAGCATCAGTCATCAGATGAGAGAGAAATAAGAGGAATAAAGATAGTAAAGGAAGAAGTTAAATTATCACTATTTGCAGATGACATGATATTTTACATAGAAGACCCTAAAAAACACATCAAAAGACTACTAGAGTTAATAAAAAAATTCAGCAGTGTAGCTGGATGCAAAGACAATCCTCAAAAAAAACAATACCATTCCTATATACAAACAAAAAACTCACTGAGACAGAAATTATGAAAATAACACCTTTCACAAATAGCATCCAAAAAAATGAAATACTTAGGAATCAACTCAACAAAGAATGTAAAAGACCTGTATACTGAAATTATACTACTCTAAAAAAGAGTATTAAAGAAGATATCAGGATATGGAAAGCTATCTCTATCTTGGTTAGGAGGAACCAACATTGTGAAGATGGACTTATTCCCAAAACTGTTACACAGATTTAATGCAATTCTGATCACAATGCCAGTAACATAGCTTACAGATCAAGAGAAAACATTCCTAAAATTCATTTGGAATCAGAAGAAACCTAGAATAGCAAAGGAAATACTGAGCAACAAAAGGAGAGCAGGAGGCATCTCAATTCCTGACTTGAAAATATACTACAAAGCTACAGTGGTAAAATCATCATGGTACTAGCAAAGAAATAGACCTCAGGATCAATGGAACAGATTAGAAGATGCAAACACAACTACAAAGACACTCAGCCACCTTATATCTGACAAAGGGGCTAATCGTGTTCACTGGAAGAAAACAGCCTCTTTAATAAATGATGTTGGAATGATTGGCTTTCCACATGCCAAAGACTGAAATTAGACCCGTGTCCATCACCATGCACTAAACTAAAGTCAAAATGAATCAAAGATCTAAATATTAAAACAGAAACACGAAATGTACTGGAAGACGAGGTAGGTAGAAATCTTGAAGACATAGGGGTAGCCAAATAGTTCATGAACAAAACACAAACCACACAAGAAGTACCTGAAACAATGAACAACTGGGATCTCATCTTATTAAAAAGCTTTTGCACTTCAAAAGAAATTATCAACAGAATGAAGAGAAAATCCACAGAAAGGAATAAAATTATAGCCTGCAGTCCCTTAGAGAAAGGACTTATATCCAGAATATAAAGTATTGAAAAACATCAAGTCTCCTAAATTTAAAGACCCACTCCAAAAATGGGCATCTGAGATGCATATGCCATCATTTCACAGATGAAAATATACAAATGGCAAATAAATACATAACATCACTGGTCATTCAAGAAATGCAAATTAAAACAACATTGAGATTACACCTCACTCCAGAATGAATGGCTGCCATCAAGAAATCAACTGATAACAAATGTTTGCGGGCCTGTGAGGTAAAAGGAACACTTTGCTGTTGGTGGGAGTGTAGACTGGTGTAGGCACTATGAAAATCAGTGTGGAGATTCCTCAAAAAACTAGGATTGGACGTCCCATTCAATCCAGCTATTCCCCTTCTGAGTATTTTCTCAGAAAAATTGAAAATGTCTTGTCACAATGATATATGTGCACCTATGTTTATAGCAGCACTATTTGTAATAACTAAATCTTGGAAACAACCAAAATGCCCATCAACTGCAGAATGGATGAAAAATATGTGGTATTTTTATACAATGGAATATTACTCAGCTATAAGAAATTCTGAGGCCCGCCCTCTTGGTGAGCGCCCTCTTGCGGCGTTAGCCAGGAGGAGAATCAGAGAGTGCCCCACAGCTGTGCTGGAACCCAGGAGGCTGCACCAAGAAGCCATTGCCTGCCCTCTTGGTGAGTGCCTTTCTGGGGCATCAGCCAGGAGCAGGCCCAGTAGTATTTCCTGTGAGGTGTGAGGGCTTGGAATCCAACATCCCCACCCCACCCCATCCCCCATTAGCAACTGGGGACAGAGGTCTGAGCATCTCTTGGCAGGATGACCTATATGCAATATAGCAAATATAGGGGACTTCCTCTATCTTCTCTTTGAAAGCAAATGTTGTTTTCAGTTTTGATTCATTATGATTAATTGCTTTACTCTATTCAACATTCTTTTTGATTGATTTTATAATGTTCTGTCTTTGGTTTTATTTTGCTATACCTAATTGACTAGACAACTACTGTGAAGATAATGAGATAGACTATGGTAGCTATTGCTGTTATCCCGGTAACATGCTGTGAAGTTCTGTACCAAATTCTCTGCAGTGTCTCAACTGGCTTTGTTCTGTCTTGTTCTGTTGTATTTCTACTACCTTCAAAATGAAATTAAAAAAAAAAGAAATTATGATTTTGAGGCTTTTATAGGTAAATGGAGGCAACTTGAGAGTATTCTCATAAGTGAAATGAATCAGACTCATATTTGTAAATATATTGTCTCCCTAGTGTAAAAAATATATAATAATAGTAAAAAACTGAAAGAGTAATAAGATAAAAAATGTACAATAGGTATTATAATAATGAATGGAAAAGAAAGAGCTCAAAAGGAAAGAGTAACTTGTAGGTATACACATATAACTATATGTATGTTTAAGTGTGTAAAGTAGATAATCATACTACTAATTCTCTGTTAGTTCATCAAAAAGAATAGTTTTTGCAGTCATTGTTTGATTATTCATTTTTTAATGCTTATATTTTGTAACTTGAACAACTACTTCTAAGTAGTACTAGTTAATATATTACTATTAATACTAATACTAATATATTAATATATATTAGCTAGTACTGTAATATATTAACTAGTACTGATTTCTCATTGTTATTTTTTAAGAGACTGTATTATTTCTACCTATTTTCTGTTTTGCTTTTGAAAAATAAAAAAAAATCCTGCATGAAAAATAAATGAAAATTGATTGCTTACATTCAATCATAAATTTATAGTTATGAATATAACAAAGTGAACAAGAATCATGATGAGAATAGTCATTAAATTAAAAATAGTCTCAAGACTGATACAGATGTTGGAATTATCAGTTAAGGAAGTTGAAGTAGTTATTATAAGTGTTCCCTGTGTTCAAAATCTTAAGAGTGTAGAATATTAATAAGATAAAAATCAAATGTTGAGGCATTCAAATGGTAATATCTAAGTTAAAAACATGAACTTAATGGCAGCTAGACACTGTAGAAGAAGATGGTTTTATGGTAATAAAAATATTTGAAATGAAACAGAAAAATGTTAAAGAATAGTTAGAGTATCAAGGAGCTGTGGCATAATTTCTGGTGTAAAAAAAGAAAAAATAAAAAGAAACTATTTCAAGTAATAATAGATATGAAATTTTCAAATTTGATGACTGCTATAATTCAAGATGAAAGAACTTAAACCAATTCCAAGTATGAGATTTTCTTAAAAACTGCAATAAAAACACTTAATAATCTTTCTGGTCAAAACTGATAATAAAATATTGGTAACCAAGCAAGAAAATAGTATATAATACTTTTTTTTAATTACTGAAAAAGAATTCTCTGTCCAGTAAAAACACCTTTCAAAAGCAAAGATGAAATAAAGAGTATTTCAGGTAGCAATGGTTATGGAATTTATCTACTAAAGAATCTTGCATTACAGGAATTATTATAGCAAGAGCTTCAGATTAGAAGATTACCTCAGGTAGAAATACACTACTGTAAAAATTAATTGCAAGTTGCAACATTGCAAGTTGCTAAAGAAATGCAGAATAAAAATGCACAATCATATGTCAAAAATTAACACAGATCACTGATTAAATGCATGAAAATATTTTTATTTTTTTTAAAGTTGTCTTTGTATAATAACTGAACTTTCAAAAAACCACAAGGTATAAGGTATGTAACATATGTAAAATAAAATATAAGAGAAGAAAGCTGTAATTCCAAGTTGTAAAATTGAACTTAACTGTTGTAAGTTTCATATCCTATGTGTGAAATAATATAACATTCTTGGGAAGTAAACATAATGAACAATTTAGGTAATACACAAATGGAATGAACAATTCTTTAAAATGTTTAAAAATGATGTTCATTCGTATACAAAATATTAAAACATCATGACCAAGTGAGGTTTTTCCTAAGATATCATCTTGGCTTAACATTAAACCAATTAGTCAATATAATTCAGCAAGTAAGTTTTTTAAAAAAATCATATAACCATTTTATTAGACTAAGCATCTGACAAAATCCAACATCATTTCTGATAAAATCTCACAACAATATAGGAACAGAAATACGTTCTCTAAAGATATAGCTAAGTAGTTTCTATGAAAATCCAGTTGGAGGGCCAGGGGTTAGACTCAGCAGCATACGTGCCTGCTTGGCAAGCGCAAGCTTGTGAGTTCGACCCCTGGTACAAAAAAAAAAAAAAAAAAAATCCAGTAGGAATATCATAATAACTGAAATGATTTCCTTAAAATTCAAGAAAAAGACAAGAATGGCCTTCAACATCTTATTATTCATTAAAATCAGCAATTAAATTATAGGAATCAAAATAAAGAACAAACAAGTAAAATTCTCTTGATTTTAGGCAACATCTACATAGATAATTTAATGAAACTAAAAACAAAGTAATAGAGAAATAATTTATAAATTTATAAAAGAGAAAGAAAAAAACTTTTTAAAGCAGCTAGGAATATAGCTCAATATAAAGGGCCTGGTTAAACCTCTACGAGCGTATATGCACTCTCACAAAAAAGGAAAAATATTTGAAAAGTTGCATTTAAAAAGATTAAGAGATATGCAATAAGCACAAAAAATTGTTCAACATTGCAAGTTGCTAAAGAAATGCAGAATAAAAATGCACAATCATATGTCAATGTGCACTTTTAAAATGGCTAACATTTAAAATCCTGACCACACCCAGAGTACCTTAACTATTTCTGGTACAGCCACTTTGGAAAACAATTTGGAAGTTTCTTATAAACTTCATATAGATAATTACTGTAGCATAGGATTTTGTCTTTCTACTTCTAGTTACAGACCCAAGAGACAGAAATTAATTCAAAGATATTGCTATGGTCTCAATATCTGTGCCACTTCAACATTCACATGCTGAGATCTAATCATCACTGTAGTGATGATAGGAAATGAGGGATATGGGGAGGTGAGGTTTTAAGGGCAGAGCTCTCAGGGATGAAATTAGTGCTCTTAGAATAATAGAACCAAGAGAGCTCCATATCTTCTACTCTGTGAGAACACAGTGAGAAGTCAACAACTATGAACCAGGAAATTGACCCATATCAGACACCAAGTCTATTTCTGCCTTGTTATCCAATTTTCCAGCCTTCAGAACTGTAAGAAATACATTTCTGTTGCATACAAGCTACCCAGAAAATGGTGCATTATAACAATCCAGATAGACTAGGAAAAGAGTATAAACATATATTCATAGACAGCTTCTTTTGCTGTAGACCAAAATGAAAAAAAAAGAGCATTGATAGGTAAGTGGATAAAAGAAATGTGTTACAGTCAATAGAACACTAGTTTGCAACTAACAAGAAATAACTATTGATGCATGCATGACATATTTATCCAGACTAATTATAGTCCATACTTCATAATCATTTAATTATAGTCCATACTTCATAATCATTTTTTAATTCTAGAAAGTAAAAATTAACCTACAGTAGAAGGAACAGTATTGGTGGTTTTATGAAGACCAATTTGAGGATAATAGAAATAAAACAGAGAAGGAAAAGATTAACCAACAGTATGAAGAAACTCTTGGCACTGGTGAATATATTCCCCATCCTGGTTATAGAATTTCGCTGGTATTATGCATGTGTTGAAACTTAAATGTATGCAGTTTATTTTCTATCAATTATATCTTAATAAATCTGTTTTATAAAGAATAATATTGACCCATACTTTTGATAAGTCACTATACCTTGCTGTAATCTGGAAAATCTTGTATTTGGTTATTTATTGCCAATCCTAGTCTAGTGATCACTGTCTGATTGTATGTTTAGTACTTGCCAAAATTTAACTCACAGTAGCTTTTGGTCTTTGACCTCAGTATGCCCGTTCTTTGTTTATCTGTTCCCAGATTACTGCTCTTGCCAAGAAAATTGTCACCATCTTCTCTTCCAGATAAAATTTTCCTTCAAGCAATTTAGCTGTTCATATCTTTCTCTTATTTCCTTCTTATTGGATGAAAACGAGTAATGTCACCCTTTCTCATTCAGTTTACAAGTCTCTCTGGCTATGGGTCCTAGAAAGGTCTACCACTGGTGTATTTTAACTTGGTTATAAGACGTTGAATATTACCTGTTTCACAACGTGGTTAAAACCAATCTCTTCAAATTGTATTTTTATGCCTTCTAGCTGCCTTGGTTTTGAAGCACTCCCAGTGGAAAATAATTGAGTTATTTCTAGATCTGTGTTAAAGAGAGTTTTCAAACTGTCTATTCATCCTACCAGAAAGCAGAGGAGATATATAGCACCTCTCTTAATACTCAGAAGCATTTATATTCAAGTTATTTACTCCAATCTTAAAATAAAGCATCTTTCTATTCTCATAGGGAACAAAGATTTTAAAACGAGCAGTCACCTGATGAATTGGCTGGTTTTAATTTCCTTTTTTTCAAAATTTCTTTTATTTCCTTTTTTTGTAATAGATTTTAAAATGCTAAATTAGTTCACTAAAGAGGTACCATTAAACTGATAATATATTGTTACATAATATGTGAATTTTACTTACCACTTTTCTTGTTAAAAGAAAATTTTATGTTTCTTGTAAAATTGTAAGATTGAAAATGTCATTTATAATTTCAAAATTTCACAGAATCTCAAATTGAAAATTTAAAGATTACCTGGTTCAATTTAATATTTGCTCTGTTTCTTAAAGCATATATTCAACTGATTCAACTTTTAGTTTCTCTTTGTCAAAAACAATAACTCCCACTTGTTACAATTTAACATTTGGACAGCGATATGCCAATGTTCTCTCAATATTATTATATTTACTCCCACTAGAACACAATGAAGTTATTTAGTATTGCTGTGTTGCAGACTAAAACATAGATACATAAAGAATTAAAAATATTTTTCATAGCTTTTCAACTGGAACAGAAATCCAAGTGTAGGTTCATGTGATGACACAACTTGTGCTTTTGCTCACTGTTAACCATACTGTATGACTATAAAGCAAAACAAGTATGAAAATCAAATAAGATAAAAAGTGGGAAGTGGATAGTTTAGTGCCTAGGAAATGGACTCGTAGGAAATGATAGTTTTCTAATGCTATTTGAGCAGCTTTCAACAGGTGGTCAATTTATTGTCCATTGTAATTCTTATGGAAACATAAGGTTGGCTATCTCACAATTCTGTTCCATTTCTGGATAATTCTAACTCATAGAAGATGCTTTCTTACATTGAGCTGAAAACTGCTCCACTATAGCTATCACCTTTTTGACCTATTTCTGCCCTCCAGTTGGAATATTGATTGTGATTTCATTAAATTTAAAGCTTAATTTAGGGAAAATTGGCCACCTTACAATATTGAGTCTTTTTACCCAAGAATAATGTGAGGCTATGATTAATTCAAGTTTTCTTCAACTTTGTCCTGAACAAGTGATTTTGAATAGTGAATGCTTTTCGATAGTGCTATCACATAATAGAAAAAGGGTGACTTTCATTTCAAAATAATCATGTTTAAATTCTGGCTCTGTCTTTTACTGGATAAAGATTTCACATCTTTTAACTTGTTCCTTAATTGATAAAGTGAAAATGAAATCATCTACCTCATGGTTGTATGTGAAAATGCTTTACAGAGTCTAGAACATAATTGATATTCATTAACATTAGCTACTATAATTAATATTGATTAACCAGCCTGTTTTCTAGCATTTTTAGAAGATTTGACATATACTTTAGGAAATCCATAGCAACATTTCATAGCCTTCATTTCTAAAGCATTTTTATCCAGAAAATGATAATTTAATTGTCGTGAATTTTCATAACTTTATTTCAACATATCTAAGTATACATATAATAAGATTTTTTAAAAACTAGGATCTTGAAATGGACATAAATAGACTTTAAATCTATCCTGTGAAACTGTGGACAGATATTAAAGTTCACTTAGACTCAGGCTTTGTCTTGTTTTGTTGTGTTTTGGTTTGATTCAGTTTGTTTATTAAAATCAGGAATGAAGGTATCACCTACTCAGAGTTGCTGAGTATTAAATGATGTTGATGCATAATAATTCATGAAGCTGTGACTATTAAATAATGTATATTAAAATAACAGAGTAAGAGAGATAGTGCCACGACTAATACGATCATAATATTGTCATTGTTATTGCTCAGACAAAGTGCATTTGTGATAGTTTAGATAATACAGATTTATGGAACCAGCATAAATATGGTCTGTTCCATTGACTTAACCTACTCATTGGGAACAACTGCTAGTCCCTATGACCAAGTTCCTTAACAGCAATGATGCTTTATGCATCCATTCCAAGAGAAACATAGGTTTTTTTTCCCCCTATAAAAACCACAACAGCTACAACACAGAGCCTCCAAACACTTCAAGGTTCTCCTTTTGCCAGCATCATGGTGTTATCTCCTGATATGATTCTAAGCAAAAATTAGAAACCATTTTCCTTCCCATCTTCTCTTTTGTGACTGCATGTCTATGTCTGATTAGGAGCTATGCAGACATACCATGTACTGTACTCTCACAATCATTTTTTTTAAATACAGGCAAATTATTTAAAATTAATTAAAAACTATTAATTAAAAAAGACAGAATGAGGTGTGGACTTGCACACATCATTTCATTCTAGGTCCTCTGGAGGCTGAGGCAAAAGGACTGAGCCCATAAGTGTGGCATCAGCCTGCACATATTAGATAATACCTAATATTTTAAAAAACAATCATAAGAAAGACAACAAGAGTAATACTTAGCCAAAGCATTGATTCTCTATGTGACTTTTTTTTTTAAACAGGAATCAAACTTGTGACCTCATATTTGCCAGGCAGGCATTGTTCCTTTGAGCTATATTCCTGGCTCTATGCAATCATTTTATTCTATTTTATTTTATTACTTATTTATTCATTTTGAGAAAGGGTCTTGCCATTTAGTTTAGGCTGGCCTGGATTCACTATGTAGCTAAGGTTGACCTCAAGTTTGGCATTAATCCCCCTGCCTCAGCCTCCCAATTTCTAGGATTATAGGCATGAGCTACCATACACAGTTTATGTGACCATTTTAAATGCTGCAATAATTAAGATAATTTTGGGGTATAAGCTTTTAAATTTATTTTCTAAAATAGTTCTGCATCTAGTTCTGACCTAATCACTTCTATCTTCTGGCTGTTTTTCATTTAGCATTATTCATAATGTAAAAGTGCAGAAGGTTTAGTCTTCGTGAGTAGAAATATTTTTAAAGCAAGTACAAAATTTGGTGCTACTTTTCCTTTATACCCAGGGAACATCCCACCAAATGTAAGCATGAAAATTTCAACTCATTGTGTTAGCTACTAAGTACAAAACATTACAAAGTAAGGACAGTTGGTCATTATTTTGTATGTATGAAAGAAGTCTTTTAAAATATTGTAGATACTTTAAGGGTGTACCCTGGCCAGTCACACCAATCTTAGAGGAGTCAAGTCTCACCCAGCCCAGTGCAAGGCCCTGGCATAATACTTCAGGGGTGGGCCCATGCTAGTCAAGTTGGTCCCAGAGGATCCAAGCACTGCCCAGCCCAGAGTCCCAGCACAATCCATCAGGAGGGTATCTGGTCAGCTTTGCCAGTTCTGGAGGTACCGAGCCCTGGCTAGCCCAGCCCAGAGCCCGAGAACCATCCAATGGGGGAATGCCCCAGCTAACCATGCAATTCCCTGAGGCTCTGAGATCAGCCCAGCCCAGTGAACAGCCCTGGTGCTATACTTTAGGGGTGCCCCCTGGGCAGCCATACCAGACCCAGAAAAGTCACGTCCCACCCAGCCCAGCTCAAGTCCCCTGAGACATACTTCCTGAGTCATTCTAACCTGTCACACAGGTCCCAGAGGTCTGAGCTCTGCCCTACCCAGCACAAGGGCCTGGAACCATACTTTTGTGGTGTGCCCTGGCCAGCCACACTGGGTGCTGAGGAGCCCAGCCCCACCCAGCCAAGCTCAAGGGCCCTACACCATACTTCAGTGGTGCTTCCTGGCTAGTCACACAGGTCCTAGAGGAACTGAGTTGTGCCCCATCCATCACGATTCCCTGGTGCCATCCACTGGTGGAATGCTCCAGCAAACCTCATAGGAATTGGAGGAGCTGAGCCCTGCCTAGCACTGTGCCCAGGTACCATCCATGGAGCACCCCAAGGAGAAGTACAGTCCAGAGGAGACCAGCCCAGCAATCCTCTGCCATCTAGGAGAAGCCTAAGTGAGCTGTAGGATGGCAGGAAGCCCACTCATAATTTTCCTGTCACCCGAGGATCCTCAGCTTAGAGGAACACAGGTGCCTCAGCCACCCTTTTATACCACAGGACAGTTAGTTAGTGGAGGAAGCATCTTTAATTTAACTAGATCATCTGGAGGAAACTAGGAAAGTGATAAAATGAAATAGCAAAATGCAATAAACCCGGGAGACTCTGACATGAAAGATACTAGATATTGCGCAACTGAAATTTATGAAATGATAACAACTGAAGTAAAAAAAAAACAACTCCAAGAGGCAATAGAGGAAATTAGAACAGAAATGATCAAGTTAAAAAAAGAAATGACAAACTTAATGAAAGATATGTTGAGCATATCTAAAGAAAACATAGAGGAAGAAGAAATAGATGGACATAAGAAAATGATGCAAACCTTGCAAGAGCAATATAAGAAAGAATTAGAATGTGTAAAAAAATTTGAAGAGATATGCAAGAAATTAAAAATTCCATTGTAAGCTGGCAAAACCATTTGAATGAAGCTGAAGATAGACTATCAGACTTTGAAGACAGGATGGAAGCTAGTGATCATGAAAGAAAAGATCTTTTTAAAATAACAAAGGACCACAAAACAAAAATTCAACAGCTACAAGATGATGCAAAGAGAAATAATATAATGCTGATAGATGTCAGTGAAAAAGCAGGAGTCAACAAAAATGACATAAAAAGGCTATTTGCAGAAGTCATAGCAGAAAGTTTTCTAACCATGGGAAAAGAATCTGATATCCAAGTAAGAGAGGCATATGGAACTCCAATTAGCCATAATCAAAATAAGTCTACACCCATATATATAATAATTAAGATCCCAGAAATTCAGCACAAGAACAAAATCTTAAAAGCTGCCTGAGAAAAGAAACAGATAACTATAAAGGAAAGCACATCAGAATCACAGCAGACTTCTCAACAGAAACCATCAAGTCAAGAAAAGCATGGAGGGAAGTATTTCAAGTCTTGATAGAAAATGACTTCCACCTCTGATTGATATACCCTAAGAAACTATCTTTCAAAATTGACGGAGAAAAGAAAATACTTCCATGACAAAGAAAAGCTAAAGAAATTCATGACCACCAAACCAAAACTACAAAGAGTACTAAAAGATACTATAGAAAGAGATAAAGATGACTACAATTCCAAGAACAACAGAAAAAAAAATCACCAATCAGGGCAAATGCTTAAACAGAAAAAAAGAACCAACAACAGGAAAATAAGATGATAAAGATAACTCTATGTATCTATTATAACAGAAAAAGAAGAGAACCAACAGCAGGAAGATAACATGACAAAGATAAGTCAATATATACCAGTGCAAATGATCTCAATTCTCCAGTCAAAAGAAACAGACTGGCAAGTAGACAACAATATGTTATATATAAGAAACACATTTATCTCAAAAAGAAATTAATAGACTGAAATTTAAAAGATGGAAAATAATACTCCATGTGACATGAATGAGAAAAAAGCAGGTATAACTATTCTATTTGCAGATAATATGAAATTCAAACCAAGAATGATTAAAAGAGATTAGGAAGGTCACTATATACTTGTCAGGGAAAAATTTCAAGAGATAGATAAAATAACCATAAATATCTATGCACTGAATATGAGACCACCCAACTACATCAGACAAATATTAAGGCACATGAAGAATCAACTAAACAATAACACAACTATAACAAGAGACCCTCAGTACTTCATGGTAAAAAGAGATGGATCAACTAGACAAAAAATTGACAAAGAAATAACAGAACTGAACGAAACTTGCGAACAAATGAACTGAGTAGACGTGTACAGAGTATTCCATCCAAAAAATCAGAATATACATTCTTCTCAGCTGTACATGGGTTATTCTCTAAAATAGACCATATATTAGTCCACAGAACATGCTTAAGGAACTGAAATTACCCCATGCAAATTATCTAGTCATAATGCAATAAAATTAGAAATTAATGACAAAAGAAGTCAAGAAAATTCTGTAAACACATGGAAATTAAATAACACTCTACTAAATAACCAGTGAGTTGTGGAAGAGATTAAAGAAGAAATTATACAATATTTACATTGAATGAAAATGCAAATACAACATACCAGAACATATGGGACAAAATGAAAGCAGTCCTCAAAGGTAAATTTATAGTGATGAATACTCACATCAGGAAAATAGAATGATCACAAATAAATAACTTAATACTGCACCTCAAACTTCTAGAAAAAGAAGAGCAAGTTAAGCTAAAAGCCCAGAAAAGAGAAGAAATTATAAAGATTAGAGCAAAAATTAGTGCATTGAGACTAAGAAAACAATACAAATAATTAATGAATCAAAGAATAAATAAAATTGATAAACTCCTAGCCAATCTTATCAAAAAGAGGAAAGAAAAAACTCAAATCCACACAATAAGAAAGATGAAATCACTACAGATCCTATGGAAATTCAGAAGATCATCAGTACCTACTTTGAAAATCTATACTCTCATAGTATGCAAAACACAGGAGAAATTGACAGATTCCTAGAAACATATGAATTACCAAATCTGTATCAAGAAGATATAAAAATCCTGAATAACCCAATATCAGTAAATGAAATTGAAAATGTAGCTAAAAATTTACCAATAAAGAAAAACTCAGGTCCTAATAGATTTTCAGCTGAATTCCATAAGAAATTTAGAAAAGATTTAAAACCAATATGCCTCAAGCTCTTTAATGAAATTGAAAGGGAAGCAATTCTCTCTAACTCTCCCCTGTATTACCCTGAGAAAGATTCAATGGAAAAAAAGTATATGCCAGTCTTCCTAATGAACATAGATGCAAAAATCCTCAATAAAATACTAGCACACATAATGCAGGAAATCATCAAGAAGATTGTACACCATGACCATGTAGGATTCATCTCAGAAATGCAGGGATGATTCAACATACACAAATTAATAAGCATAATACATTACATTAACAGAGCCAAAAGCAAAAATTACATGATCATTCAATAGATGCAGAAAAAGTCTTTGATAAAATCCAACATTCATTTATGGTAAAAACCCTAGAGAAAATTGGTAGGTTTCTTTACTTTGATCTGATAAAAGTCATTTATGACAAACCAACAACCAACATTATATTAAATGAACAAAAACTGAAAACTTTCACTCTAAAATCAATAATAAACAAGGATATCTACTATCACCACTCTTATTCAATACAGTTTTAGAAATATTAGCCAGAGAAATTAGACAAGAAAGAGAAATAAAAGTAATAAGCATAGGAAAGGAAAATTATCATTATTTGCAGATGACATGATACTCTATATAGAAGACTTCAAAAACTCCACCATAAGACTTCTAGATTTAATAAACAAATTCAGCAGTATATCTGGGTACAAAATCAATACTCAAAAGTCAATAATATTTCTGTACACAAACACCAAATTTACTGAGAGAGAAATTAGGGAAACCACACCCTTCACAATAATAAAAAAATGAAATATTTAGGAATCAATCTAACAAAGGAAGTAAAAGATCTCTACATTGAAAATTAGAGTACTCTGAAAAAAATTGAAGAGGAATTCAGAAAATGGGAAGATATTCCTTGTTCATGGATTGGAAGAACCAAAATCATGATAATGGCCATATTCCCACAACTTTTATGCAGATTTAATGCAGTCACAATCAAAATCATTAACATACTTCACAGATCTGCAGAAAACATTCAGAAAATTCCTCTGGAACCAGAAGAGATCTAGAACAGCAAAGGCAATTCTGGGCAACAAAAATAAGGCAGGAAGCATCATAATCCATGAACTGAAATTGTACTACAAAGCTGCTATAATAAAATCAGCATGGTACTGGCAAATAAACAGACCTAAGGATCAATAGAAGAGAATAGAAGATATAGACACAACTATAAACACACTCAGCCACTTCATCTTTGAAAAAGGGGCCAAACAATTTCACTGTAAGAAAGAAAGTCTCTTTTAATAAGTAGTGCTGGAAAAATTGGCTTTCCACATGCTAAAGACTTACATTAGATTCATGCCTATCACCATGTACTAAACTAAAGCCAAAATATATCAAAGATCTAAATATTAAGACAAAAAGACTAAATTTGCTGGAAGACATGGTAGGTAGAAATTTTGAGGATTTAGGTATAGATGGAGAGTTCATGAACAAAACCCAAACTGCATGGGAAATACTTCAAAGAATCAATAAATGGGATCTCATCTTATTAAAAGGATTTTGCACATCCAAAGGAATTGCCATCAGAGGGGGCCAAGAATATAGTTCAGTGGCACAGCATCTACATTCCAAGCCTGAGGTCCTGGTACAAAAAAGGAGGGGGTGAGGGGCAAGAGGAGAGGAAAGAGGGCAGAGGGGAGGGAGGGAGGGGGAGAAAGAGAGAGAGAGAGACAGACAGACAGACAGACAGACAGACAGACAGAGATCACCAATAGAATGAAAAGAAAATCCATGGACTGGAAAAAGAGTTTTGCCAATTGTCACTCTGACAAAGACTTCTATCTAGATTGTGTAAAGAACTGAAAAAAATCAGTGCCCTCAGATTTAAAGACCAATCCAAAAATAGTCATTTGAGATGAATACACAATTCTCATATGAAAAAATACATAAATAAATGAATAATGAAAAAATGAATATATGAAAAATAAATATATGAAATAAATATATTTCAAATAAATATATGAAAAAATGTTCACCATCACTGGTCATTTAAAAGATGCAAATTAAAACAACACTGAGATACCATTTCACCCCAGAAAGAATGGCTTTCATCCAGAAATCAACCAATAACAAATGCTGGCAGTATTGTGGGAAAAAAGGAACCCTCCACTGTTTGGGAAATTTAGATTGATGCAACCACTACAGAAATTCCACAAAATACTAAGGTAAGAGTTTCCATTCAGCCCCACTATTCCCCTTCTGGGTACTTTTCCATAAAAAGTGAAAGTATCGTACCACAGCAATATATATGTGTACTCATGATATGTGTGCTGCACAATTTGTAATAGTCAGATCTTGAAAACAACCCAAGTGCCCATCAATCGGGGAATGTATAAAAATGATGTGGTATGTTTATAGAATGGAGTACTACTCAGCTATAAGGAAGGATTGAGACTTTTGTAGGTAAATGAATGCAACTACAGACCATACTTATAGACAAATTAGACTCACATGTATAAACACCATATTGTCTTGCTAGTAAGAAACTGAAAGTAAATAGGATCCAAAACTTATAATAGGTATAGTGAAAGGGAAAAAAACTGCTCAAAGGGAAATAATATTATTTGATCAGTTTGGCATGCTGTGTCTGGTAACCTGAGCAACTATGTTGAAGATAGCAATATGTAAATATAGCAACCATTGTTAAATTCCTATCACCTTATTTTGAAATCCTGTATTACTGTTTTGTCGTAGTGGCCATCATTTGGATTTTTTTGTTGTTGTTTGTTTGCTTGATTGTCTTCTAATTTTTCTGTGCTTTTTTCTATTTAAAATAAAAATAAAACATCATTGTATTAAATTAATTGGTAAAATATAGTTGCTAAAAGCTCTATCCCAGAGCTATGATCTGTTTCCCAGTTTAGGCCGTTTGATCCTTGGTACAGTTCATCTCAATATTAACATGAATTTGAAGCCTCATTTCTCCTGGTGACAAAGAAAATATTCTAGGACTCAGGACACAAAGAAATGTGTGTATCCCAATAGCTAGGATATAATTAGAAACTTTTGTGATTTTTGTGTTAATAGTGATTGAAAGTCTAACTGGTTACTTTTTAAAACATGGTTGTGTAACTCCTTTCACATTCTGAAATAATTTATTGGAAGCGAAAGGAAACTCAGGTATTTCCTATCTAGGAAAAAGACATGAAAAGGATGGTTTTTTGTTTGTTTTCAGCTCATTCTCAAAGAAAAGAAATAAATAGAGCAGGTTAGGTTATTTAAAGGAATCAGTGATAAATCTCCATCATTTAATTTGCACACATTTGAGATTACATGTACCTTAAAAATATTTTAGACCATAAAATCTATCACTGGAAAATGTTATGACACATATGAATTCCATAGATATTTTGCTTAATGAAATTACACTTCATATATTGACAGAATTCTTTAGAGTCTCATGAAAAGACTGTGCATATCAATAGCTAAATTAGAAGCATATTCTGAAGTAATCAATAAGTAGAAACTAAAGAAAGATCCTCCTATGCCTTGTGATGTTTTGTTACATGTCGAGAATATGGGGTGGGAGGACAGTTAGCTGCATTTATTAACTATCAGGCTTTATTAACCTATCAGCCTTTGGGACTATGATAGGCAATTCATGAATATCATTTCATTTATTTTCAAATAAGTTCTCAATAATTCATTGTTAATATCATTTTATAAGTTAGATGAGGTATATAGCATAAAGAATATGAACAGGTCTTTAACAGTAGTAATGAATAACTTTGAAGATGTGGATTTAGTATGCTCATATATTCAATAAGTGTTATGAGTCCTTACTATAGATCTAGCTCCCTAATAATAACAATAATAAAAAGAATTCCAATTAAACAAGTAGGAACAGACACAAACATGATTTCTGACTGAAACATAAGATTAAGTAAGAGTAGAAGAAAGGATCAATGAAGTCAGATTAATTAAGAAGAGGCCTGGTAGTTTTAGTCAACTAAGTTTATAACTGTGAGCAATGTCCTACACACATTAAATTTTGGGGATTTTTTATCTAGCATTTCTGTTAAAATACTTTTTTTTAAGAAGCTGAACCTCCCAAAATTATGCTTTAATTATCCCATCTTATTCTATTTTCTTTCTGTTTTCTAAATTAATTCCTTAACTTTACTTTCAGAGTTTAAATTGGTTTTGTTGTTGCTTGATAGATTAGCATTTCTTTATTGTCTTTTTAAAGTTTCTTTTCTATCACAATTTCCAAGAGTTTTTGTTAATTTTCTGAACATTCTTTTTTTATTTTAAAGAGAATAAAACAAAACAAAACAAAGCAGATCAGAAAATTTTTATGTAAAATATTGTTGCATTATATTATAATAAATTCAATATTTTATCTTGTCTTTCTGAAGACTTTACTATAGAGTTATACTTAATAGATTTGTATAGTCAAAGCAATTATCAATTAACAAAATTGCTTCTTCCCTACTGTCTAATTTCATAATTACAAAATGTAGAGCCTACATTTATTTCACTTTCCATTATTGTTCTAATTAAATACTATCATGCTTCTCTCACCTTAAAATTTAAATCTATTATAATCCCCATGATTCAACTTAAAAATAAAGCAGAAATAAATTCTTACATATTTTGGAGAAAACAAGACACTTTACCAAGTAGAGAACTCCTGCTTTAAAATCTGGGAATATAGCTCAGCAATGGAGTTCTTGAAGAATACACACAAAGCCCAGGGTTCGATCTACAGCAGGACAAAAAACAAACCAAAAAATAAACTGATAAATAAACAAATGGGAAGTGGAGAGGAAATTTATGGGTATCATGGTCAAAACTTCCCCAAGGGAATTAATACATTCTCCTTATTATGACTATAATGAGTAGAGCCTTTATTATATACCGGGCAGCATTCTGAGTGCTTTGCTCGTGTGGTGCAATTTAAGCAAGGTTATAACGAATAGTGCAACAATTATCATATACAGATGAGGAAACTGAGGCATAGCAAGAATAAATAATAATATGCAGTATCTTCAGGGGAATAAATAACGAAGCACAATTTCAATCGTATTTCTAATTAATTAAAGGGCAGCATTTTAAATTCTTTCCAGAGAGTAAAACAAGACTGAAACCGTGGTAAGATGTTCTCACTACTGTCTCAAAAACAAAACAAAACAAAACAAAACAAAACAACTTATGCCCTGAAAAGTAGTTTTGGGAAACAGAATAAATAAAAAAGATGAAATGTTTTTCTTTTCAAATAGAACAGGGATAATAATCAGAGGGACAATATAAGAACTTATTAGCTCTTAATGAGAAACTCTGACTTATTGATAATGATTGGCCTCAATATATCTAATGTCTTCTAATGTGCAAAAGATCTCAAACAGCAGTTGAACCTGATAAAAAGTCACACAAAATACACACAGAGAACTGAACAGAAAAGAAAACTGTGTATTACAAATGTTGATTCCAAACCAGTAAATAAGACAATTTTTCAATGACATGATACATTATTTTATGAAAGATATCTCAAAAATAAAAGTTTATGAAAGTTAGCTTTCATTTTATTTTTTCTTTATGCAGAGTAGTTGAGAGTTTTTTAAAGTTATCCTCATAAATAGGAAATACAACTAAAACTAAGGCAAAATAACTTCAGTAGAGTGAGAAATAAAAGAAGATAAAAGAAGCAATGATTTCATGTTTAGTTTATGGACAGACCATTGTACTGATGAAAAACTGAAAGTTAAAATTTGCTCTTGTCTATAACTCATTTTGAGAGATGAAACAATTTAACTACAAGTCCAAAACTAATAAAAGTAAGTCTACTATAACTCTGAAATTCTTTCAGATAGTTTTAAAGTTTTGACCTCATCTACATTTCAGTACCACAAAATGACTCATTATTATTATTAATAAATCTTAGTAAACAATGTGATGGAAGCTTATGTCTGAGCACTTACTTCTAAATTTAGTTCTGTACATATACAACTTATACAAGTCCTGACTCTAAAGTTTCCTCAAAATTTGTACCTTTTTGTTATTTTTTCATGTATGCAGGGACAGATGGATAGATATATAGATGGAAATTCATTTTGTCTACCTGAGACATTAATGTCTCATGATGAAAATTAGTTATGTATAACTTTTGTGATTTCCAAATAATGAAGGATATTCAGACTATTAGTGTTTATAGACTTGCTATGTTTTATAGCATTTTCCTATAAAATACTGGAACTAGCTATCTTTAGATTTGCAAAGGAAAATGCTAAAATGGTATAATTAAATAGAGTGCTGAGTCCTTAACTAATTCATCTGGAACTTCAATATCTGTTACTTTGAGCAAGAAATTGAATATCTCTGTCTCAATTTTGTCATTAGCAAATGAGAAGTATAACACCAATTTTTCAAAGTGTTTTTTACTTTACTGAGATAAAATAGAATGGTTCTCAATACACAGAATACATCATGAAAGTAATAGCTGTGACCTGCTCTTGGTACAGAGTATGGTATAATACTGGGAACTGGCTACTAAATAAAATTATTATTTGTCTGATGTATACTTTTAATGATATTTTAAGTATCCACTTATATCAAAAGTTTTTTCTCATTTTAAACTTTAAATAGCTTTACATTATTCATGATAGTAGCTTTCAAATATTTTGATTTTAAACGTCCTTTGAACTTTTAAAATTATTGAAAATCCCAAACAGCTTTTTAAATGTGGATAATATCTATTAAGATTTTTTAGATTTGATAATAAAACAGATAATTTGTGATTTTTATTTATTAATTAATTGGGAAAAGGGCAATAAGCTCAAAACCTATTATGATAAACAACATATTTTTCTTATAAAGAAATACATTTTCACTGGATCTGATGGCCTCTGCTTATAATACCAGAATTCTAGAAGAATAAGTAGAAGGATCCTAAATTGAAAGTCAGACTGGGCAATTTAGTAATTTAGCAAAATCCTATCTCAAAGTTTAAAATCAAGAAAGGGTCATTAATGTGGCTCAGTGGGAAAACTCTAGGTTTAATCCTCAGGACAGGAAAAAAGAAAAAGAAAGCAAAATAATGGGGAGAGACAATGAGAGAGGGAAAAAGAGAGAGAGATGAGGGGGAAGGCAGAGGGGGGGGGAAGGAAGAGAAATGAGGGAAGGGAAAAGAGAAAAAGAGAAGAAAAGAAAAAAGAAAAGAAACTTTCAAAAAGTTGGGAGAGGTGTGAAAATATTCACTTTACAAACTTATGCTTGGCCTATTAGAAAGCCGAATCTCAAATCTACATCATCATCTGTTGTTTTCAGTGTTTAAGTATGTTAATAAAGCTAGCCCCACATTGATACTTTTTTAAAATAGAGGGATATTTTAATACCTTTTTAGATAATTCTGAATGTTCCTTAATAACAAAGCTAATACAATTTTCAGTTTAAGAATTGTTTCATAAAGTTGAGTTATAACACATATTTTGAAACCATATATTGTGCTTTTATGTTGAAATAGATTGAACTTTCTTGTATTTTAAATGAAAATTTTATAAATTCAAGATTTTATGACATCTTACACTAATTATTTGGAAAATACTGGATGGATGGCTTGTATGCATTTTCTAGTGATATATTTCATTGTGTAGAATTTAAAAGTTTAAAAATTGTTATCATCATCCCTCTCAAATTGGGAAATCATTACATTTACAGGAGATGACACTTGTACTCTGAATTTCATTTGAAATCTCAAATTTCATCACTGACAACAAATCTTGTCAGTTCTATCCTTGAAATAAATTTTCTTTGAAGATTCATTTCATTCATTTCTGAACAAGTGTCCACCAAAACAAAACAATTGTATTTTGTCTCTGAATGCGTTTTCCTGAGTAAAAATTATGTCCTGTGGTAAAGCAACTAAGTCAACTTGCCACTCAAACTGTCTCAGGAGTTTGCTTCCAGGTACAAAGTTAGAAGCAGGAAGGACAAATTATGATGTACTATTTTAACATATGGTAATATTAGCAATGGTGTTCAATGTGTCCAAACAATTTTATATTTCTGCTAGCAATATAGGAAATATCAAAATTATTTTCAAAATTTATTGTCTATCATTTTTGTAGTCATCCTTGAAACTGTGAAGTAGTGTTTTATGGTTTGCATTTGATGTCACATGTGTTTTCAAAAGATTTTTTGGTCATTTTTCTATCTTCTTTGAAAAATATATCTACTAAAATTCTTGGTCTAATTTCTAATTGGATTATTTGTCATTTTTCTATTGAAGTCTTAAGTATACTTTGTATATTCTAAGTACTAAGCCTTTATCAGATACATGATTTGGAAATATTTTCTCCTGTTCTGTGTGGTTCATTACATTTTTGTCATGGTACTTCTGAAGCATAAAAGTTTTTATTTTGAATAATCTCCATGGATCTAGTTTTACTTTTGTTGGTTATTATTCTGTTGTTTGGGAAGCCCGTGCTTAATCCCAAAGCAGAAAGATTTATTCTTAAACTTACTGTATTATATTTTTTGCTTTTATACTTAATTTATTAATCTATTTTGAGGTAATTTATACTTATCATATGAAGGAATGATCCAACTCTGTGTGTGACTATCCAGTTTCCCCAATATTATTTATTGAAAAATTACTATTTTTCCATTAAGCTGACTTTCTGGTGTTATAATGAAGTGACTATAAAAGGCAAAAATAAACATAAAGATTTCTTGTTGGAATTTCAGCTATTGTGATTAAAACCTAGGGTGAATGCTTAAATTTTTAAAAAAGTATTATTACAATAAAGGATTCACTGAAATGAATTCCCCTCAAAATATTTATCTTCTCTTTGAATACAGTTAACCTGTTGTTTTTTCCCATTTTCTGAAGCAGTTCTGGAACTCTGCTTTTATGAGTTTCTTTATTTGAATTCTCTGCTTCCATATCTTGAAATATTCAAAATGTGACCTTTTATGGTCACTTTGACTTTGGGGAAGAGCTAGAAATTACATAATGCCAGGTTCAGTAAATAAGGTAGATGAGCACTGTATGTTTTATGACACCTTGTAGAGACATTCTTAAAAGAAGATTTCTAGAACTTTTTGGAGGTCCCTGTGGGCTTAACTGGGCCATTCCCAGCGACTCCTCAGTGACAGACAGCTGCCTGCATCCCCTCTTGTGAGCTGAAAGTGCATGAGGTGATTTCCAGTGCATGGGGAAGCCGTGGAACATCACTCTGAGCTCACAAATATAGAAAAATGACAAAGTGAAAGAACAAAATGCAGTCTCAAACCTCTAGTCCACCTCAAGCAAGCCTAGGAGACTTGGATGTGGAAGAAAATATAAGTCAAATACCTGAATTACCTGAAATGTTAGCAACTGAAGTAAACAACTCCAGGAGCTATAAAAGAACTTAGATCAGAAATAATATCCCAGGTAAAAGAAGAAATGATAAATGCAATGAAAGAAATGCTGAACACATCTAAAGAAGACATAGTTAAAAAATTAGAGGAACAATGCCAAAAGTTGGAAACCTTGAATTAACACTATAAGACACAAACAGAATGCATGAAGGAGATTCAAAGAGATATACAGGAAATCAAAAATTCCATCTAAAGTTGGCAAAACTGCCTCAATGAAAATGAAGATAGACTTTCAGACCTCAAAGACAAGATTGCATCTAGTGAACAGGAAAGGAAAGCTCTTTTAAAAATAACTAGGAATAAGGAAATAACAATTCAACAGCTGCAAGATGATACAAAGAAAAACAACATAAGATTAATAGATATAAATGAAAAAAAAGGTGACAACACAAATGATATCAAGAGGCTATTTACAGAAGTAATAGCTGAAAATTTCCCAAACATGAGAATGGAAATTGACCTACAGATCAGTGAAGCATATAGAACTCCAAATAGCTGTAACCAAAATAAAACTATACCCTGAAACATAATAATCAATATCCTAGAAATCCAACAAAAAAACAGACTATTAAAAACTGATAAAGAGAACAGACAGATCATGTATAAAGAAAAACCTATCAGAATCACAGCAGACTTCTCAACACTAACAGTGAAGTCAAGAAGAACATGGAATGAAGCATTTCAGACTCTAAAGGAAAACAACTTCCAACCCAGACTAATATAATCTGCAAAACAGTCCTTCAAAATGGATGGAGAAATAAGATACTTCCACAAAAAAGAACAGCTGAACAACTTCATGACCACCAAATCAACCTTGCAAAGAATAATGAAAGACATTCTAGATACACATAGGAAAAAACCACTAAGCCAGGCAAATAATTAAACAGACTGGAAAGGTAAAGAATTAACAGCTGAAAGATAAGATGTCAAAATAAACCAATACATATCAGTTATAACCATTAATGTAAGCAGCCTCAATTCTCCAATTAAAAGAAACAGACTGGCAGAATCCAACCATATGTTGAATACAAGAGACCTATCTAACCCAAAAGGAAATTCGTAAACTGAAAGTCAAAGGATGGAAAATAATACTTCATGCAACAGGAACCCAAAAAAAGCAGGGGCAGCTATTCTGTTTGTAGACAATGTGAACTTGAAACCAAGAATGATCAACAGAGATAAAGAAGGTCACTGCATATTAGTTAGGGGAACACTCCAAGAGGAAGAGATAACAATCTTAAATATCTATGCACCAAATTTGGGTGCACCAAGCTATACAAAACAAATATTAACAGAAATGAAAAATCAAATAAGCAACAACACAATTATAACAGGAGATTTTAACATGCCATTGACACAAAGGGACAGATCAACCAGACAGAAAGTCAGCAAAGAAAAAACCGAACTGAATCACACCTGTGAACAAATGGACTTGGTGGACATATACAAAGTGTTCCACCCAACAACATCAGAATATACATTCCTCTCAGCAGCACATGGGACATTCTCTAAAATAGACCATATTTTAGCCCACAGAACATGTATAAGTAAATGCAAAAGAATTGAAATTATCCTATGGATGTTATCAGATCACAGCACCATGAAACTAGAAATTAATGTCAAAAGAAACTGCAAAAACTCCACAAGCACATGGAAATTGAATAAGACACTCCTGAGCATTTTAGAATCACATGATCATTTCCAAAGATGCATAAAAAGCTTTTGATAAGATCCAACACTTATTTATGATAAGAACCTTACAGGGAATTGGAATAGATGGTCTTTATCTCAATATAAGAGCCATCTATGACAAATCAACAGCCAGTATCATATTAAATGATCAAAAATGGAAAGCCTTTACCTAAAATCAGGAACAAGACAAGACGTCCACTATCACCCTCCTATTCAATATAGTGCTGAACATATTAGCCAGAGAAATTAGAAAAGAGACAAATAAAAGGAGTAAGGGTAGATAAAGAAGAAGTTAAATTATCATTATTTGCAGAAGACATGATACTTTACATAGAAGACCCCCAAAACTCCATTGAAAGACTCTTAGGTATAATAAATAAATTCAGTGAGGTAGCTGGATTCAAAGTCAACACTCAAAAATCAATAGCATTTCTACACACAAACAAACTCACTGAGAGAGAAATAAGAAAAACCACATCCTTCACAATAGCATCCAAAAAAATGAAATACTTTGGAATCAATCTAACAAAAGAACAAAAGATCTATTCAGGGAAAATTATAATACCCTGAAAAAACAAATCAAAGAGAACCTCAGAAAATGGAAAGACATCCCTTGTTCATGGATGGGAAGAACAAACATTGTGAAAATGGACATTCACTCAAAATTGTTATACAGATTTAATGCAATTCCAACCAAAATGCCATTAGCATACCTCACAGATCTAGAGAAATCATTCCTAAAATTCATATGGAACTAGAAGAGAGCTAGAATATCCAAGGCAATTCTAAGCAGCAAAGGCAAGGCAGGAGGGAGGCATCACAATCCTTGAGTTGAAGTTATACTACAAAGCTACTATAATAAAATCAGCATGGTACTGGAATAAAAACAGACCTGAAGATCAGTGGAATAGATTAGAAGATACAATGACAACTACAAACACACTCAGCCACATTATCTTTGATAAAGGGGCCAAACACATTCACTGGAAGAAAGATAGTCTCTATAATAAATGATGCTGGAAAAATTGGCTCTCCATATACCAAAAACTAAAACTAGACCCATGCTTATCACCATGTACTAAACCAAAATCTAAATGAATCAAAGATCTGAATATTGAAATGGAAACACTAAATCTGTTGAAAGACAAAGTAGGTAGAAATCTTGAAGGCATAGGGTTAGGTAGAGAATTCATGAACAAAAATCAAACCACGTGGGAAATACTTCCCAGAATCAATAACTGGGATCACATTTTATTAAAGAGGTTTTGCATGTTGAAAGAAATCTCCAGCAGAGCAAAAAGAAAACCCACAAATAGGGGAAAGTATCTTAGTGATCTGTCCCTCAGACAAAGGAATTCTGTCTAGAACATATAAAAAATTAAAGAAAAATCAGAACCCTGAAATTCAAAGACCAAATCCAAAAATGGGCATCTGAGATGAATACACAGTTCTCAGATGAAGAAATACAAAATGCAAATAAATACATGAAAAAATGTTCAGCATCTTTGGTCATTAGAGAAATGCAAATTATAACTGCATTTAAATTGTATCTTACTCCAGAAAGAATGTCCAGGAGAAAGAAAACTACCAACAACAAATGCTGGAGAGGCTTCAGGGAAAAAGGAACTCTTCTGCACTGTTGGTGGGAGTGCAGACTGGTGCAAGTACTTTGGAGGTCAGTGTTCAGGTTCTTCAAAAAGCTGGGATTGGAAGTCCCATTTGACCTAGTATTTCACTTCTGGGCATATTCCCATAACTGAAAACATCATACTCTGGTGATATATGTGCACCCATGTTTATAGCAGCACAATTTGTAATAGCCAGATCTTGGAAACTACCTAAATACCCACCAACTGAGGAATGGATAAAAAAAAGATGTGATTTTTTTATACAATGGAGTACTACACAGCTATAAAAATGATCACATTGAGATATTTATAAATGGAGACCATACTCATAAGTGAAATAAATCAAACTCACATGTATAAATATAATATTGTCTCTCTAGTGTAAAAAATGGTAAGAGTACATAAGATACAAAATCCTCAATAAATACAGTGAAAGGATAAGAATATGCTCAAAAGAGAAAAAATAATGTCTTAGGAAAAAGGAGGAAAAAGAAAAAGGAAGGTAAAAGAAAAAATATCTAAAATTGTATAAACACACTTATCATAGCTTGGATGATTGTGCTACAAATTCCATAAGTTCTTGGAACAAAACAGCTAACATTCATAGGATTGGAACAATTTTGCTTGTTAGTGTCTGGTGATCTGAGGAACACTTGAAGATCATTATGTAAAAAACAATGCTAGTTGTAACAACCCTATCACTTTGTTTTGAAGGTCTATATTGTCATTGTTTTGGGCTCTTTGCTATTGTTACTTACTTGTCTTTTTTTGTTTCATGTTTTCCTAGTAATTTGTTTTCTTTTGGTTTGTTTTACCCTCTAATACAGAAAGGATAGGTATACATGTAGAGGCTTATACATGTGTAGAACTTCCCTTAAATGGTTTATGAGAAAAAAAAATGAACAGCTACTTTCAAGATAAAGAGACATTATGATATCCATTGCTGATACCATATTGTCATGCTGTGAAATCTGGTAATGCTATTGTTCTTTGTTCAGAATGATTTTAGTCTGTTTTGTATTGTTTAATTTCAACATACATGAAGGTATGGACAGCTAATATGACTGAGTAAAAGAGACATTATGGCAGTCATTGTTGATTTTCCTATTGTCTGGTTTTGAAGACCTATAATACCTTCATCACTGTGTTTTGATCAGTTTAATACTATTTTGTTTTGTATGAATTCATTGTGTGTGAAGATATGGACAACTATTTGGAAGAAAACAAAAGACATTATGGTAGCCATTGTAGATATCCTGTTATCTTGCTTTGAAATCTGTGTCACTTAAATTGTTTTCTGCTGATCTACTTTGTTCTGTTTTGTTACACAAAATTGTTACATAATTTTGTTCTGTCTTGTTTTGTCAGATTTTATGCTGTCAGATGGTAGAGGCAGCTATTTTGAATATAATGGGATATATTATGGTAATCATGGTTTCCTATTATATTGCTTTGAAGTCTTATAATGCTTTCATTCATTTGTTTGATTGGTTTTATTCTGTTTTGTTTGATTTTATTATGTGCGATGGTATGAACAGCTTATTTTTAAGAAAACAAGACATGATGGTAGCCATAGCTGATTTGTTTCTTGTTTTGAAGTCCTACTTCTGTTTTGATTGGTTCTATCCTGTTGTGGTTTATATGATTTTATTATGTATGATGGTATAGACAAATTTTTGGAGGAAAATGAGATATTATAGTAGCCATTGTTCATTTCCTGTTATTTGGTTTTGAAGTCCTGTAATGCTTTCATTCTTTTGAATGGTTTTATACTATATTGTTATGCTTGATATTATAGTATGTGAGATATGCTCAACTATTTTGAAGAAAAGAGCCATTATGGTAGCTATTGTTGATGTCCTGTTGTCTTGTTGTGAAGTGCTGTGTTGCTTGCGCTGTTCTGTTCTGATTTGCTTTGTTCTGTTCTCTTTTGTTTTATTCTGTTTAAAAATTAAAAATATATTCTTAAACAATAGAAAAAGATTTTTAGTTGAAAAAAAATTAGCAAGACTTATGTGATAAGTGTGTTTCAAAAGAGAGAAATTAATGACAGTGTGTGTTTTACCACAATACATGTTTAAATTATATATTCATCATATATTTTGATCATCTCAGGTATATGTTATATGTTTATTCTTATGTTACACTGTGCTGGCTACTGTACATCTGTTCTGTACTGGTCACCATAACTTCACAGTAAATATTGAAAGTAATAAAGTGTAAATATTTTACTTTTGCTCTTCAAAGCTGCTTTGGCTATTAAAAGTAGCTTGGATATCCATGTGAATTTTATGATTAATTGTGTCAACTTATATAAAATAAGAATGAGTTGAGTTTTTCATAGGAACTGTATTGAATCTGTAGGACAATTTTTTGAATGTTCTTAACAGTGTTAAGTTTTTTGATCCATGAACATAGGATAGCTTTTTATTTAGTTTGTTCTTTAACTTCTTTCACTAGTGTTTTATTGTTCTCAATATATAAACTACATTTTTTCTGTACTGAGAACTGAACCTAGAGACTGTTACATGATATACCAAACTGTAGTCTCAGACATTTTTAGATTTTATGTTGAGACGGAGCCTTGCTAAATTGCCCAGGTTGACATTGAACTTCTTGACTCTGCTTTTCAAGGAGCTAAGATTCTATGACTGTGCCATAATGCCTAACAGTTTTATGCTTCTTTTGTTAGGTTTTTCCTTAGTACTTTATTTTTCCTGATGCTATTCTAAATGGAATTGTTTTCTTAACTTAATTTTTGGATTGTTCATTGCTAGTGTGTAGAAACATAATTGAGTTTGGTATATTGATATTCTATCCTGCACACTTGCTTAACTTATTTACTAGCTCTAATAGTTCTTATATGGATTCTTTAGGGTTTTTGATATACAAGATCATGTCATCTGCAAATAAAAATGGTTTTACTTCTGTTCTAATCTGCATTCCTTTTTTTTCTCTTTCTTGTCTAATTGCCCTGACTAGAGCCTCCAATACAATGTTATATAAAGTGGTGAGAGCAGATTTCTGATGCCTGAACTTAGAGGAAAACTATCATCAGTCTATCAAAATTAAGCATTAAGTTTACTCATATTCTATCTGAATGTTCAATGTAAATAACAGTGAAATGGCTAGAGAAGATCCTGGTATTATTATGACACTGACATTTATCTCATAGAATGCCTAAAGTATCTTGAGGATTCACATAGTTTCACCTATCTCACACTGATTTAGGACATTAGAATGGGAATTAAAAATATTTCCATCTATCCTGTGCCCAGTCATAGCACACATACATATATGTGATCCATCTTACAAGATGGTCTGCCCAGTAACACATATTTGACTGTTCAACACCATAATTTTGCATATATTAAGCATATAATTTCACTTATTCTATGCTCTTCACTCTGACAGATGCTGCTTAGATTTTTTGGTCAGTCTCACACTGTAATATCCATGAAATCTTAATCTTTTGCCTATACTCAAAACACAACTGTCTATTCTAGGTTTCTTTACTCTGTCACTCTAAGAATCTCAGAATTTCAACCTTATAACCCCTTGAGTCCCATATGTATTCTGTTTAGCTAGTACTGCTAGTACCCTGTTAGTCTCTTAGAACTCTCTCTTCTCAGCATAGTATCCTACTACTGATGGCTTAAAAAAATCACCATAGCCTTAGCAACCATACATCCCATCAGGGTTAACTATCCTGTCCCTGAGCTCAGGCGGTTCCAACAGCTCAGCATTACCTCCACCGCATCCAGGCTTCCAAGGTGGATGAATGAGAGTAACAGTCAAAATTGATATTTCTCAAGATCAGCAGTCTTGCATTTGGGATTTTAAAAATCAATTATGTTCTCTCATTTTTCTTCATCAATTTTAAGTGTGCCATCCAGTTTCTACTTTCTGTTTTCCAACTGAATTTAAATCTGATTTCTCTAAAAAAATTTTTAGCTCTGTAACTTTCTAGTTTTTTGCCATATTTCTCTTCCTTCCCTTTCTTCTTTGCTCTCTTATAGGTAATACTGTAAAGATCATCTTCCTCTTCTAGTTTGCTCTCAGAATATGATTTAAATTCATTTATTAAATACTTCTGGTGAAAAGGTAGGTAAGTATAGAAAGTTGGTTTTATAAGATAGTAAAGCATGTAATAAGGTTTCAGGGATCAAAAGAATATGACATTTGTGCAAGAGTATATAAACAAACCAAATTAACAGAATAGGAAATAAAGATGCAGAATAAAATATACATAAAGCAATTCAGAATATAATAATGACTATTTAAACCAGTAATAGAAACAAAAACTAGTAAGTGTTATTGAAACAACTGGCTGCCACATTAAAATATATGGCATTCGAATCACATCTAGCACCACATTGCAAATTAAATGTGAAAGAAATTAGAGCAAAAAAGTGTAAAAACTAAAAGTCCAAATCATTAAATTCAACCATAAGAGTATCCCTAATTTTGGTATGGGAAGACTTAATAACAATTCAAAACACATAAGTTTGTACAATATAAGAACAATAAATTATATACCAAAAAATCAGTTTTTCATGGCAAAAAATTAAATAAATTAAAAAATTATAAGAATCTAACAAATGGGGAAATATTCACATCTCATAACTATGATATTTTAATTTACATTTCTTAATAACTAATAGTGGCAAGAATTTTCTTGTCCTTAAATTTCCATCCATATATTCTTTTGTACAAATTCCACTTAAACTTTCTGCTATTCTTTTTCCGGGCAAGAGAGAAGTGAGATTTGTCATCTTATCAGTGAGTTATAAATGTTATTGATTATCAGTCAATGTGTCTTTTAATTTTCATTGCAGTATGTTTTGATGCTATAGTCAAGATTGTTTATTATTTAATTTCATATTTCATAATTTTTATATTTCAAACATTAATTACACTCATCATTTCGACTCAAATATACTAAGATCTACACTTATGTTTTTTTCTAGAAAGTTATAGCTTCTGAATTTAAATTTTGTTCCTTGATTCATTTCAGCTAATTTTCGTAAGTAGTCTGAAGTAAAGGTTGTCCTTACATTTCAAGGAGGACTAACTAGTGATTTTAGCCAAATTGGTTTAAAAAATAAAAAGTATATTTTTTCTCACTGAATTGCCTTCACATCTTTATTGAAATACAGCTTCCTATATGCTGACAGTATAAATCTGATTATATGTCTAGGTTTATTATTGGGCTATATTTTATATAGTAATATAATTTTCTATTTTATTTTATTTTTTTGGAAAACTAAAAACAGAAAAAAGGTAGAAATAATAGAGACTTTCAAAAAAGCAATAAGAAATCACTAGTTGATAGATTATATATTATTACCTTAGAAGTAGTTAAACATAGAGAAGTCAAGATGGCCAATCAGTGAGCAACAAAATACAAAGCCTCCCGGGAGAAACAACTCATATGCCAGAATAAAACACCCTGGAGAGACCCAAACAGAGGGAGATGGATCCTCTTGACACAGGAAGAAATTAAAACATAAAAAAGCTTGTCAAACACTTTGGGACTACAACTGAAACAGCTAAAAATTACAGGACATAGGGTTTTCACAGTGACCCGCCAAGTTTGCACCAGCCTGAATTTGTGCTGGCTTGAATCTGTGCTGGCCAGCAGAGCTGCCCAAACTCATTCCCACCACCACGCGCAGGAAGCACAGCAGTGCTGAAGTCAGGGGTTGGTGAGCCCAACAGAGAGCGGAGCCAGTGAAGGGACCTTCACTAATCCACAGTCAGTCCTGGGAATGAGACCCCCTGCCATGGAAAGGGCACGACCAAATGGGCAACATGTTGGAATTGGGCAGGAGGAGCCTGAACTGGGACAAACAGTGACTTCAGTTGGTTGCTGCCTCCCCAGAGCAGATTCATGGGATTTTCTTGGACTGGGCCACACCCCTGGCTGCAACCCAGTGAGCTGTCCCAAATTGATTCCTTGTGTCTAGCATGCACAAACCGAGTGAAGGCCCCTGAAGTTTGGCTGGCCTGGTGGGGAGGGGCTGGCCTGGTGGGGAGGGGCAGGCATATGCAGCCCCTGCTTACACCTCAGTGACAAGAGCAGTCAGGAGAGGGTGGAGGTCCCTTGCCAGCGTCCTTCAGAGGAAAAGTGGCCAAAAGGGAAGGGGGCTAGGACCTGCCCTGTAACCTGTGTGGAGGAATCCAGGGCCATGACAGGAGAGAGAGGCAGGAGGAGGCCCCAGCCCAGAACCCTGATAGCACTGATCCAGGAGCAGGAAAATCAAGGGAGACTGAAGGCAGCAAACAAGCAATATCAGACATGGCTTCAATGGACATTAAGAGATAGCTTCAGGACCTTGTAGATGAGCTCAAAACTGAAATATTAAATCAGGTAAAGCAAGATATGAGTAGAGTAATAAAAGAAATGCTCTCAGGAAGCATCTCTCACGAAGATACAGACAGAAGAAATGAGGAACACAAAAAATGGAGAGAAACATTCAATAAAGAACACAAAGAAAATATAGAATACATGAAGCAGATTCAAAGAGACTACCAGGAAATTAAAAACTTCATTGAAAGCTGGCAAAATGCCTTAAAAGAAACTAAGGATAGACTATCAAAACTTGAAGATAAGTTTGCAATATGTGATCATGAAAGGAAAGATCTCTTTAAAATAACAAGGAAACAGGCAGTAGCAGTACAAAGGCTAAAAGATGACAAGAGAATCTACAATTTAAGAATAAGATATGTGAAAGAAGAAGCAGGAATACATACAGGTGAATTACAAAGGCTATTCACAGAAATAATTAAGGAAAACGTCCCAAGCATGGGAAAAGAAAATGACATTTGGTTATGTGAGGCATACAGAACTCCAGCCACCTACAACCAAAACAGATCTACACCCAGACATATAATAATCAGGATCCCAGAAATTCATCACAAGAACAAAACATTAAAAGCCAATCAGAGAAAAGAAACAGATTACCTATAAGGGTAAGCCCATCAGGATCACAGCTGACTTCTTGACACAGACCATCAGATCAAGAAGAGCTTGGAACAAAGTATTTGAAGCCCTGAAAGAAAATACCCTCCAGCCCAGATTAATGTATACTGCAAAACTGTCACTAGAAATTAATGAAGAGACAAGATTCTTCCATAACAAAGAGGAACTGGGGGAATTTGTGACCACCAATCCAACCTTACAGAGAATACTGAAGGACATTCTAGAGAGAGAGAAAAAAAATACCAGGATGTTAGAAACAGTGGCAGAAAGGCCTCAATGAGTGGGGCAGGCAATAGAATGAAGGAGAAAACTAGACAAACAAAGGCAGAAAAATACAATAGCAGAAATGAGGCAGAGAAGGATAACTAGAATCTCTAATATAGATCGCCTTGATACGCTATATTGTTAATAGTGCACCAGGATTTAAAACCCAGGTTACTCACACTACTCTGCTTAGATGTATTATATTCTATTCCAGTCATTTTACCTGTACTAGATTTGAGGGCACAGACAGTTATCCTGAAAATAACAGGATATAGTACAGTAATCATCCTTAATTTCCTATTAACTTAATCTAAAGCTCTAAAATCTACACTGTTTTACCAACCAAAGATCCACAACAGTACTAGGTTTAGGAGGTCAGGGGGAGAGTAAGCATGGTGTGCCCACCCTCTGAGGGGGAGGTCTAGCATCCAAGGAGGGAGGGCAGGCATGGAGCAGCCTCCCTCTGAATGGATGGAGGTCTGGGGTCTGAGGTGGAGATCCTGGGTCTGAGGTTGGAGGGCAGGCATGGAGTGGCCCTAATTTTGTATTCTATAGAAATAGCTTACTGTGTTGATTTATGTAGGAAATAAGAAAGGAAGGGAAAAAGGAGAAAAGAAAGACACACATAGTAGAGGAAGGAAAGTAGTTTTCTCCTCAATGTAGTTATTCAAGAAAATAGAATCATCAAGGAATTGGAAAAGGTGTTTGTTATGAATTGCTAGTTTAGAAAATATAAAAGAAAAAAAAAGAAGTTAGGGAGAATGATTATGAAAAATGGCAATTTTATTGGAAAACACGTTTTCAACTAGAAATATAGGATGTCTTGGATCTATTTGCTTTTTTAAATATATGTGATGAAAATCACATAGTATACAATTAAATCTGAAATTCTGCTTTCCAAATTATGGCTTTCTGGATAATAAAATACAAAGCTAATCAAGAATTTTTAGATTATATTTTAGACTTCTTGAGGAAAAGGATACCATTTTTCATTACTGTATGATCAACACATACCAGGGTACTTGAAGCATTCAATAACAATATGCAACGATAAGCAAGTAGAAGTATCAGGGAACTGAAATAAAATAGCAAGATGGTCTGAAATGTGGACAGAGTACCCAGAAAAACATTAATTCATACTTCAGATAGCCTAGTGTGGTGGCACACACCTGTAATCCCTGAACTCTGGGAGGTGAGGCAGGAGTATTCCAGGTTTTTGTCTACCTGGGTAGCTTGGCGAATTAGTAAGACCCTGTCTCCAGATGGAAAGTAAAACAAGGTGAGAACATAGCTCAGGGTCAAAGGCTTTTGCTCGATCCCCAGCACTGGAGGAAACAAGATGGCAATACTGTCTCTGATCGCCCAGGCAACTCCCAGTAAAAGAAGTTTAAAGGCATTGTAAGCATTTTCCAAAAATAGCACAGCTTTTATGCTGTGGAAAAATGTTAAGGATTACAAAAGATAATATAAACTAAATATAAAATGTTGAAAAATATTCAGTAGAACTAGATTAAACCTAACAAAAAGAGAAGGTGCTTTATCTTTATAACATACATGTAACAATATTATATTCATCTGAAATATTGCTTTGAAATATTCACCTGAAGAAGAAAATCACCTGCAAGACAGATTTCTTCTTAATGAAAGTTTAGGGATTTAAACAGATGTAGGAAGAGGTCAGTATTGCATAATGTGCTATATTGAAGATGATATATTAAAATTTCTCATTAGAAATGGAATTTATTTTGAATTTATTTTGCTTTGTTTTGATTGGTTTTGTTCTGTTTTGTTTTGTTGGGTTCTATTCTCTTTAAAATAAAAACTAAAAATAAAAACAAAAAAAGAAATGGAATGCGTTAGAGTACCATTTTGTAAGAAGCTTGAATATCTTTAAAACAATGTGAAGAACTGAAATAATGAAATTGAGCAATTTGTACATTCTTAAAATTGCAAAACTGAAAGCAAATAAAGACACAGTTGACACATAAAAATGGATTAGCTGAGTATATGTAAGTGAAACAATAGCCATGAGAGACCTTCACTTTAGGTGGAGCACCACACACCTGTGTTTTTCTATTAATAAAATTATAATGAGAAAGTTTCACGCAGGTGCCAGCTCTTGCGAGAGGTGCAGCCACTTTTATACTACTCACAACTACTTTTGCTTTCTTTGTAAGCCACCCAAGACACCATAAGGGAAGAATATGGTCCCAGGCCTTGCTATTGTGAAGAAGCAAGAGACCAAGCAGGTGGTAAATCCCCTGTTTGAGAAGAGGCCAAAGAACTTTGATATTGGACAGGACATCCAGCCCAGGAGAGATCTCACCCTGCTTCAGTGACAGGGGTCTGTCCTGTATGAGCAGCTGGAGGTGCCTCCTGTGATTAACCAGTTTACCCTGGCCTTGGGCCACCAAACAGCCACCCAGCTGCTTAAGCTCACCCACAAGTACAGAGAGACAAAGCAAGAGAATAATAGAGGTTGTTGGCCTGGGCTGAGAAGAAAGCTACTGGCATAGTGGATGTCCCCACAAAGAGACCACCAATCCTCAGAGCAGGTGTTGACACCATCACCAGTCTGGTAGAGAACAGTGAGGCTCAGCTTGTGGTGACTGCACATGTTGTGGACCCCATTGAACTGGTTGTATTCCTACCTGCTTCATGTCACAAGATTGGGGTCCCTTACTGCCTCATCAAGGGGAAGGCCAGGCTGGGGCATCTGGTCCACAGGAAGACCTGCACCACTATTGCCTTCACCCAAGTTAACTCCGAAGACAAAGGCTTGCTGGCTAAGCTGGTGGAGGCGATCAGGATCAACTACAATGACAGATACTATGAGATCCACCGACACTGGGGAGGCGATGTCCTGGGTCCCAAATCTGTGGTCCACATCGCCAAGCTGGAAAAGGCAAAGGCTAAAGAACTTAGACTGAGCTAAGTGCACTCTTGAGTTTTCTGTACATGAAAATAATAAATTGTTTTAATCCAGAAAAAAATAAATAAAAATGAAATTATAATGAGAAAACCACATACAAATTGGAAAAATATAATCAGATATGTGACAAGATATATTCAAATTATAATATATTCTCCTTTGAAGAAAGATGTGGGAAAAAGTTAGGGGGGATTTACATAGTGACCAAAGTATGAAATCACAGAGATGGTCCTGGATCATGAATAAAGTAGCCTGTACTTACATTTCTTCGACAATGTAGGCCTATAGTACACTTTCTGACTGGGATGTTTCAGTGTAGATAATAAACATATTATGCTTCTGCATTGCTTCACCTTTCCTTCATGATGTAATTTTTGAGTGGAAGTAAACTCAAGAGAAAACAAGGTACTTAACTCAACTGTTGACACAAACCAAGGAAGCCTAAAAGAATGAGATAAATAACTAAAAATATAGAATGCAAATAGAAGTCTTATCCATAAAGTTAGACTTAAAAATGAAATGTCAAAAATTTTTGACAAATGTTTAAGTGAGAACAATCTGATTTGTTAACTAATAGAATATTAGAATCAGAATTAGGCCTTTAAAAAAGAAAAGTCACAACAAACAACACAGAGGTAAATTAGTAGTGTACTATGGCATATCATGTTAAGTAAGTGAAATTCATTAGATAAGTTATACTATACAATGTGAATATACCTAATTCCAAAGAATTTTAATTCAACTCAAAACTGACAAGTCTGTAATAGATTGTGATTTAAAGGCTACACTGAAAAGCATAGTCTAGTGTTCAAAACTAACATCAAAGATAACACTCAGGAGATTGTTTTGGGTGTGTAATTTGGATATTGGGTAGGTAGAGGAACTGTACAAATTGGTAAGTTATATGTTCCAGTTGAAAAGGCAGTTAGAAAAAAGAAAAAGCCACTAGTTAGCTTCAGTTAAAAGACCTCCCATCCTAAAAATTGGCCAGTGACCAGTTAGAGCAGTAATGGTGACAGATATTGTGCCACTGTTTTCAAAGCAGTTGTACATAACATGTATGCATAAAGGCTTGGTGTTAGTTACCGAATTTATTGATTTACCATGATACAGCTCAGTGATAGCGAGCCTCTTAGAGACTGAGCTCTCAAACTCAATACCACACAGATATTACATAGCAAAACTTCTCCTTACCCTTCATAGGGGTGATGTTCAGAAGGAGAGTGCTATCTGAACTTGGCATTTTTAAATTGTATCTATGTTTTATCTATTAAATAATGCTATTCATTAAAATTACATGTGTCTTAATACTTGATATGCACATAGTCCAGAGTGGCAGCACTATATTACTAACTCTTATTTACCATACTGTGAACCCCAAATCTAGTTCTGGGCATTCATTGTGGTCATTCCTATCTTATAAAATTAGCGATAGTCTGAATCTAATGCTTACTTTGTACTTGCTCTTTTCTGAATTTGTATTGACAGGTTAGTTCTTATTTGTCAAAGTCTCTTTGGATTAGTTTCCCCCTTTTTTCCTTCCTACATCTGTTATGAAAAAATCTAATAATGAGGCTTACTCTTCCATTATTCAGAGCATTGATAAACTTCACTGGATTCAACCTGATCCCCAAGGAACATCCTACATCCTTGATCTGTCTTTTTTCTGTTTTTCTGTGAGTGAAATGTTTTCCCCTCTGAGAAATAAGCATAGATGAGTCTTTCAGCCCAGAAATGATTTATAGAATAAATACAATCATTTTAATTTTTCCTTCCTTACCACTAACATTTGTCAGCCCTTGATCTATATCAAAACCTTTAAGTTTATGAATACTGCTTAATAATACTGCTCATTCCTCCATCTAAGTATAGAGGTTTACAACATTTTGTTGATCCAAATCTATTCTTAAGACATACTGTATGACAGAATTGTTCTTCATGTTAGCCAAGTGGCCTGAACACATTAATTTGCATCAACTACATTTCACAGGTGAGGTATCAATCAGAAGTTACAGGGTCAAGTCACTTTCTATTGTGCACTCAACCATGCATGGTGAAGCTGGGGTCTTAAAGAAATATCTGATCTCATGTCTTTGTTGTTTTTCCTTTGGGATTATATGAAATTTTCTACTAAATTAATGAGGCTATACTTTTAGCTATCATTCTAAATGTATCATTTAGTGTTTACTAGAGAAACAAGTATAACATAAGATATTCAAATATATAAGAATTACAAAATGGCTTTCAATGACCACCCACAGTCAGATGTGGAAGTGTTCGGAGGGTTAGTTGAAGATCTGGAGCTCACTGCAGGGTCCAGTAAGTCCATATTAGGGGCCAATGAGTCAGTGATAGAAGCCTGCAGCGTCTATGCCAGAAGGCTGAAGGATCTGTGCCGGAAGCTAGAGTCAGGGCTGAAAGTCCAAGGTGAGGTGCAGACTGGAGCACCTCTGAAGCAGATCTGTGTCATTTGCTCTTATACCATCCAGGCAACAAGCCTCACTGTGGTGGGTCTTCCATCCCCTATGGTGTGTACTTGCTTAGCCAATGTATTTGAGCTTCTCTTACTCAGGTTGACACAATCAACCATCATACTGAGATTCACAATTTCAAAGGAATAGCCACGTAAGACATCTCTTTAGTACTGAATGTGATTTTATGAGGTATTAATCCAAGTATTAATAAATGTAGAAGATGAAGATATGTATCTATAATTACTAGTCAACTCAGAAATCATTAAATGTGGGCTCCTGTACTTACCTTGTATTTAGCATTCTGGATAAAAAGTGCTAAACAACTGCTGAAATTTGAACAGATGCTATAGCCATTTTTGAATTACAAAGCAAAATGATCATCTCCAGAATTTATTCTTTTATGATCTACTACATTAAAAGTATTGAAAAGTTATTTTGTACTCATATTAGCAGGAACATTATCAATTCAACAAACATGCTTTCTTTGGTAGTTTCTATCTATTAAATAAAAAGGAAAAGTTTATAGCACTTGATTAGTTTTATTGTTAATAATATTAGTATTATGTTATAATCAACAAAATTTGTGTTGTGCCAAATATAATGACCCTTGTAAAGAGCACTGTACTCAGAATGCTCCACTCACATTATTGCTATTCAAAAAAAGATAGTCACAAAATTTTATACTGGTTAAGTGCTTTAAATTAAGACAAAAAATTCCGAGTTAATATAATAGAATTTTCCCATCAAAAAATTATTTGGAATGGCAGAGAACAAAAGCAAACCATCTTTTTTAAAAAAGGCATGTTATTACAACAGACAAATCATTTTAGAAATAATGACAAATCTTAAGTCCCTTCAACTCTGGATCACCAAATACTACACTGTGTGTACAGAAGAGGGTCAGTAAATATTTATGATAGATAGAAATTTATGTCAGCAGGACTTCCTTCATTAAGAGGCATTTAAATTGCTTAACTTCTTATCCCTAGAGTTAAATGCTTAGCTAATTTTTCCTGAGTTTATGTGTAATCAGAATAGTTCAGATAACCAGAGTCTAACACAGAATTTTTCTTGATAAAACAAGGGGCATTTTCATGAGAAAACTGTCTCATCCTTGGCCTTCCCTCCCCTTTTTTTTTTCCAAATCCTCTACCAAAGTTTATCTCAGGAATTAAGGGTAGAAATGGGTTTATGCTAAGAGGTAAGTAATATCTCAAGTGATATCTGAGCTGTATTCAGATCATAAAAATCAAATGTAGTATTAGCCAAGTAGACTGGGAGTGCCTAAAAGTATATGTGTTTTCAGGCACAAAAGAAGTCACTTTAGCTCTGTGATTTTTTAATAGAATAAATTTTGGCACTTTGCCTTTTATTTTTGACTTTCATAGAGAAAGGGTACATCAGAAATTGCAGGTGACAGAGAATGCAGCAAACACACTCCTAAAGGCCACATCAGTCTTTGCACTCAAAACCTTGTGAAACTAAACGATGGTTGACAATGAAATCCAAGTTTCTGATTCTTATTAAGGCTCACCGCTGAAACTTGATTAGGCCCATAATTACATACCGCTTGAATCAAGAATGTCAAATAATGGGGCAGGAGCTATACAGCTGAAGAATCAACTTACACCCGGGGTTGATCTATGAACAACCTGCTCAGACAGCTCTCAGTCATAAATTGTCCCAAGTTTAACCTGGTAAGACTTGTTGAGATATTGTCTGAGAAGTGTGCAAAACCAAATTCCCTACTCCTGTAACACTGCTCCTGGGCATTCAGGAGAGGGCAAAGGAAAAAATAAGAAAGAGAGGGCGAGAGACCAAAATGGTCTATAATTTTATAGCTAACAAAATAACAGAAAATGTTAGCTTTTATCAAACTTTATTATGTATGAGTACACAAAACTAATCATTTTAATTAAAATATTTAAAATTTAATTATTTTGTTATTAATTTTTGCAATCAAAACCAAATAAGACAGATATACTTTTATAATTCATTTTGAAAGAAATTTAAATTTCAGTATACTATATTTATGGTATAGATATAGGTATACTATATTTATGGTATAGGATCTATTTAAATATGGCATAGGATCTATTTAAATATACAATTAAATGTACAAGTATATTTCCTGAAAGTTGAGTAAAACTTAATTTGAAGAAATGTAAAACAATATGTGCTCACAGTATGATGTGCAATTTTAAAGGAAAATCTCTATTACAGTTCTTTCTTGGTCTTAGGAATCCCACAGTCATTATCAGTCATAACATTTATATAGCTATAATAATACAACTACTGCTATAAACTATTAGGTCTATTTGATCACATGACAGTTGGGAAAAAAAAGTGGAAACTGGCTAGCACACATATTCAAGAAGTATGAGTCATACACCACAAAAAAGGTACACCTAGGCAAAATGCATCATGATCTGGACATTTTAAAATAATGTTTGCGTTGTGACTCTATGACCTATGTTTATTTCCTGCCTTGATTCTATAGCTGCTTTTTGCCTTTGACTTTATTTCTCCTGACTGAAATTATCTTATTGGTTCTGCCAAAAATTTCTGGCATGAATTTGGTAAACCTTGATTTTTCTATTCCTTAGATTGTTTGTTTTAAAGTGTGGCATCTGGATTCTATGTCTTAATGGATATTATGATCTTGGTTTGGTATTACATGGGTCAGTGCAATCATTTTATTGGTTCTGAGTGCAGTGAACCATTGGAAGTGGATAAATGCCAAGAATATCAAAAGATATAATGTCATTGTTTGTCAATATAGTAAGAAACGTTATGAACTTAACATTTTACACGTGAATTTAAAATGACCATATATAGATTTTATATATATAGATATATAGATATAATTTTTAATGCATGGATTTCTCTGTGTTTCCCTCCAGCACTATTTAACTAAAGAGCTTTCCACCTTCTCACTTTCCAGATATTTTAGGTCAGCTTGCTTCAGTGAGATGTTAACATCATGCTATCTGTGTTTTTTCAGTTTGTAATTCTCAAAACATCTACAAGCAAAATGATTGCTTTTGACATTATTTGACTTTCTTGATTCAAGCAGAGTGTAATTATACCCCTGATCAAGTTACTATGGGCAGCCTGAATCCAAAGAGAGATACCACATATGGAAGCCTTATGGTTAATCACAAACAGATACAACTGAGCTTTCCTTGCTGCATGTTTTATTTTTAAGACGATTTCTCCTCTTAACAATAAATATAACAAGTAAAGTCTAAACATAAGCAAATGTTAATATATATATTTGGTGTATCAATTATATATTAAATTAGAAAATGAGTGTAAATTTCAAGTTAGCACTCTCACATTTGCAGAAGTTTTATGCAGACTTTTAAATTGAAATATAATACATGCATTCATCTGCTACTGAAAATGGGATCTTCATACCAGGACTTCAAGGAGGTAAATTACCTAGTCAATTTAGTTAAAAAATAATCTGAGAAATAACAGGAAAAAATTAACCTTTTTATCTCATATAGACACATGCATGATAATTTTTATTATTTTTACATTACAGGTACTGGAATAACAGACTATTTAACACTCAAAGTCAAGTTTCAAGAAAAAAACAAATATAAATTCTTATGCATGCTTTAATTTATATTTCTATTTATCTTAAGCTATCTTCCAGGAGTATTATTTCTTTGTCTTCACTAAAATGGAGCCCAACTTCCAAATGAAAAAAAAGTTAGTATTAAAATAAGACTCAAAGTGACCAAATAGAATTATTTCTAATACTAAAAGTTTGTAAGTAGAAGTAAGCAAAGACTGTAGCCCTCCATCCTGTTAGTTTAAATTTGAAAAATTTATGAATAAGATGACTCATCAACAAAAGATAAAAATGTTATTAATTCTGAGATTTTCCATATGTAAATTATCATAGTACCTCTAAAATGTAGTTACTATCTCCTAAATACTAATATATAAATAGATCATTTAAAGCACAGTATAAAAATGAATATGTACAGAAGAGATTATTTATTTATTTATTTTAACTTTTTGTTTTGTACCAGAATCGAACTCAGGACATGGTGCTTTCCAGGCAGGTGCTTATGTCACTGAGCTATATCCCCAGTCAAGAAGAGACATTTTAAAGGGGCAGTATAGATAAAAATTTACTTTCAAAGTAGAAAACCTAAATCTTTCACATATATTTTCCAAAGATAATCTAATAAATGAAAATCAAAAGATAAAATAACAGCAAATTTATATCAATGTCAGCAACACAATTTGAAAAACATGTATCTGGCTAAAACTTTTGATTGCTGAGCAATGTTTTTCCTTAAAAATAATTTTTCAATCATATACTTGCATATTCAGGCATTGAAGTTAAACTTATTGTCATGCGCATCCCTGTGTGAGTTGAATTGTGTCTCCCCAAAGATATATTGAAATACTAACCCTTAATACTAATGAATGTGACCTTGTTTGAAAAAAGAGTCTTCATAAATATGATCAAGTTAAAGGAGAATTCCATGTGAAAATTGAGGCAGCACATGCTAAGTTTCCCTCATAGTGATAGAATATTTGAGAATAACAACTTAGGGAAAGAAGTGTTTCTTTTGGATCATGGTTTTGATCCAGGTTCACTTGTATCCAGTGGGTCTGGGCCCACAGTAAAGCAGAACACTGTGGCACAATAGAGCAAAGCTGCTTTCTTCATGAGCAACAGGAAATAAAGAAAGCTGAGAGATCCAGAGAGCAATGGGCTAAGACCTGACATAGTACCCAAATCCACACCTGCCTGATCTCCACCCTTCAACTAATTCCCATCTCTTCTAGTAATGCTATATAATTATAATTAAGCCAGTGTTGATGCATTTTGAGTCCTCATTATCCAATCATTCCAAAATCCAGTGGCAACCTCAACACAAGGAACCTTTTGGGGGGATACTTGTGTCCAAATCATAGCAGGCAGAGTGGAGCCACATGGTTATAAATCAACAAACTCCAAGGATTTTCAACTGCTACCAAAAGCTAAAAAGAGGCAAAGGATTCTATCTAGTGTCTCAGAGGGAGCACATCTCTACTGACACCTTGATTTTAGACTTTTAGCCTCCAGAACTGTGAGAGAATCAGCACTTTTGTTGTGAGCTCTCAGTTTGTGGAACTTTGTTACAACAGCAGTAGGAAGATACGATAGTCCTGCACTAGCATCCTTCATATTACCTTGGTTTAAAAATAAATGAAGATTATCAATTAAAGCTTGATATGATAGTATCTTTATAAGCTGCCCTGCATTCATGGCAACAGCTTTCAATTCCAGTGTCTGACTCAGATAGTCTGAGGCTTCAGTGTTAAAAGGCATGGTATCTTAAAGATGTAAAATCAGTATCGGTTTCACATGTGACATTTTACTTTTTATTTACGGAAATATGCTTTATTCCTAAAAAGCTATTTAAGAATTTACAAGAAAAAAGTTCATTTTACAAATTTAAAACTGGTTCATCTGTGATGGAAGAAAGCTTTAGATCATTCTTGATTAGGATGTCTGCTTTTCTTTTGTCTGATTCTTGACCACTTCTCACTTCAAATCCAAAAGAGAAAAAGAACCCTACTCATCTAATAAGCATGTTCTCATTTTAATGCTGTTTTGGAGGAAGCTGTTTTCAGTTTGACCTAAATGCGTTTTTTAAAATTGCATATTTACTTGAATATTGAAGAAGGCATGATCAATGGTAAAAGTTGATATTTTTTATTATTTCAGTTGTGACTTTCCTAGTTAAATGAATTAGTCCAAACACAGAAATTTTGCAAGTATTGGTCTGTGTCTTACAGACACATCAAAGCTAACAACTATGCCAGTTTTGATGGTAAATATCAGTCTGTTTTAAAGCCACACTAAGTGTATATAATCACCATTAATATCTCCATCCCTGTCTGGGGTTACTCAGATAATACAAAATATGGAAAATTTTTCTTGCCTCCAATAAGCTTACAATCTAATTGAGAAGACAGATGTGTCTAATATAGCAGACACACCAAGCAGAATACAAAATAGAAAAACGTATTGTGCCTCCAATTATGGCACGATTGCTTTCTGTAACCCTGGCTTCAATGTCACTTATACACTGATGTCAGCCTGAAGTTCAATAGATGTGCAAAAAGTCTGGAATTACACTGATATAAAGCCAACACTAATATGTGGTATGGATTTCTGTGCTCTAGAATTTTTTACTTTTAAGGAAGGTTTTGTAAGGTGTCCCCTGGGGGCCTGCGTTGTAGGTTTGTGGCAGACATACCTGCAATAGATGTTCTTTCTTTGAACTCAAGAAAAGAGCAAGTACTGAATTGAAAGAAAAAGAAAATCAGGCACTATTCAAGGGTATAGTATGGGTTGGAGTTATAAAAATACACAAATCACAAAGTCAGAAATGAGATAGGAAACATGATCATATCATAGCCAATGCTATGAAGCCATCACTATCAGAAGTCAGACAACTCTGGTTATAGTGATAAGGTACAGATTCAGGCATGAGTGAAAAATATAGAAAAGAAGACTCATACCTCCAAGCAAATAGTGCCTCCAATGAAGAAGATATTTATATATTTTCTCACAATGAGTGTGTAAGTGCTCTACCAAGTGGCTGCTCAATGCTGGAAACAAAACCAGTCACTTCTCAGTAAGTGGTGTCTACTTTGCTTGTCAATGATTGGTCTGCACTTCACCTTTCAGATGTCTGAGATGCCACTGTGGGTGTGTTAAAATACAAAGATGAGTGCTAGGAATCGTGAAAGAGATATTAAATACATTTTATTTCAAGTCATTTCAATTATATTCTTTTCAGTAAGGAAAAATACTATCCTGTAACTGTCTCTTTCCTGTAGGACGTGCTATTTGGTTTTCTCTGTAGAAGCACAGTGCTTCCCAAAGTGTTAGTTTATGCATTAAGTTAATTGTTATCCCTTCAAATATTGGAAAGAAGAGTAGACACGAACAATGTTAAAGAGCTAAATCTGCTCAGATTTCTTGTATATTTGATTGACTGGGGAAATGACTTTCAGTTGACATCTGAGCCAACAAGTTAGCTGAAATAAAATTTTGCTTAATACCTTTGCATCAATAATCTAGGCACAGACTCATTGATTGAGAAAGTCTGATCAATACAGTATTACCGGCTGCCTAACTGTAACTTTGCCAGACTTTTTTGTTAATTCTGCTGATGACCTTCTTACCGCTGCTTTTCAGGTTCACCTTTTTTTCCTCTTTGAAATTCAATTTGCTCCATTTGCCGTTATTTAAAGAATTTACACATCCAATTGATTTTATCCGCCTACTTTAGTTGGTATATGGTATGCAAAAGACTGCACCTGGTTGTAGTGAAGCTTTATAACTTCAAAAGTATTCATGCTTAACAAGTATTTTCATATCAAACTTAATTGGTAAAATTACCCAAAACAATCAACTATGGAACCTGAAATGGAATAATCTATTTTTAAATGATGCACACAGCAAAGAATCTAGAAGTATTAGAGTATATTATTGTAGTGAAGAGAGAAATAGAAATGAAATACAGCTCTGGTTTTCAAGATAGCAAATAGCAAAGGAAGGAATGGGAAAATGTCTTTTTTTCCCTCTTAATGGGGAAAAAATTCTTGGTATATGTTAGAGCTTAGTGATATTTGAACTGTGTACAGCCTGAGCTTCACTCTACACGCAGGCTAAGAAGTTAGCCACAGTTTCACAGATGCTAGCAGAAGACACAGCACTCCTGATGAGAAACAAAGGACCTCATAATACACAGTAATAGCAATAAACAGAGTATCAGCATGTATGCATGTTTTCCAAACTTCAGTCCCACAGAGCAAGGTAAAGAAGACCAATAGCTCCTACACCTGTAGTGTTAAGTTACAGAAGAGCAAACCCGCACCTAGGAGCTCCAGTCTTCATAGGTAGGAAGCATACTTGCCCTTGTCTCTGGAAGGAAACACTGTATCTCCCAAGTTTGGGTTAACAAATGTAGGATATTTCAGAATAAAAGTTTTGTGTCTTTTCTTGCAAAACCTGCAAGAACAAGGTATACTTTTGAAAATTGTCTCTCAACAGCTATCTGCTGTGAACCTCTCATTTTATATTTATCAAAAAGCACACTTAAAGAATGACATCTCACTACCAAAACCCTAATGCCTCAGTTTCATGACTTTTTCACCTTTCATGACCTTCTATTCCACTGTAACTCAAACTTTTATCTCATAGTCCGGTGTGGACCTCTTCATCACCAAGATCTCTCTAAAAAACCGAATTTCGACGTCATCTAGTCTCTGACCACAAGATCCTGCCATTTCTCCCCTCTCACTAAGTGCCTGCTCCCATTCTTCAAGACCCGTAGCCCTCAGTCCCTGCACCTCTTCCCCATCTATCAGTGACCATTTGTCTTCACATCCCTCTTCTTCTAGATACTCAACTTCTTTATCCCATTTTTTTATATCCTCAATGTTTTCATCCCATTTTTCTTTCTTGGCATTTTCTCTAGGAAAACCTCAGTTTTAACTCAAACAATTACCAGTTTTTCTCTCATTGTGCCTGAAGAACTGAGAACTGGTAGTGAAGACAGCACAAGTGTACAGATGGGCTTCAGTGTAAATCCATGGTCTCCAATCTTGTCCTAACTCAACAAACACTTTTCAGCTCTGTCATTCTTCACAAATCTAATTCATTCTGAATTAGATTAGATCATTTCTTCTGGTGAGAGGAAAAAATAGTTTCCAGATAAAAATTCTCACAACTTATCAACACCAAACCTATACAAATAGCTACAACGCCGAATATCTTGTTCTTGTGCTCAACTGAAAAAAGCATCTACATTCCCATGTAAGATTAATTCTGTTATCTGTGCTTCAGAGTTGTGTCAAGTCTTCCTATTGCTCTGAAAATATCCATTTCTCCCTTCTTTTGAACTAATAAAGCTTCAAGATTGTAATGGATCATTCACCCACCCAGAATTAAGATTACAATGTAAAAACAAATTTTTAATTCAGTGTGAACATGAAATATCATTAGAAGTTTTCTTGTATTTTCTGGGAAGTATTGTTAAAAGTAAGAGATGAAACTTTCTCCCTCTCCCTTCATACTGCTATATGGAAAACAGATGAAACAACTCGAAGAGTCTGTAATGTCCAGTAAAAACATAATGTAAATTAGAAATGCAAACCATAGAAATAATTTTAAATTTTCTGATAGCCTCATTGAAAAAGTAAAAGGAAACAAGTAAATTTATCTTCAGTAATACCTTTTATTTAACCTAATACATTTGAATTATCATAATTTCACCATTTAATTGATATAAAAGTGATTAAAATAGTTTATATTTTATTGTACTGTCTCCAAATTATAGTGTTTATTTACACTTAAAACATACCTCAGATTGGACCAGTACTTTTTGAGAATTCCATAACACTCGCATCTGGTAGTCACCATCATTACTGGTATAGGTCTTAAGTTCCATTGATAACTTTAGCCAAGCACAAGGAAGCAACAGTATGGAAGGAAATTGTGTTGCAAGAAGCTCCATTGCAGCACCATACTTCCTACTTGGATTTTTTATAAGACAGGAACATAAATTTTATCTTATTTAAGGTAAAGCTATCCTGAGCTTGTTTTGTTTGTCTCATTTGCAGCTGAACTTCTCCCTCTTCTTCTTCATCAGAAATGTGTTTCTTCTTCAGGTATATGTTTTATTGCTACAATTATTTTGACCCTGTAGGGTAAAATCAAAGTCAGTTAACTCAGAGAAGCATAGTAGTTAAGAGCACAGACTCTTAGTTGGCTCACCATCAGCTTGATTTCTGCTATCCAACTTACTACTTAGTGAATTTTAGCATAATACCAGACCTCTATGCCTCAATTTCTATATTTGTAAAATGTGAAAAAAGGCATCTACTAAGGTTGCTATGAGAATTATGAAATATGCTATGAGAGCAGTATAGGAACCATAAGTGCTAGATAAATGTGTGTTATAGAAACCTCATACACACCTCTTCTTTTTATAATATTTAAATATTGAAGGTTTTTTAATTACAAAAAAGTAATAATGAGCTCAAGTCCTTGTCAGCTAGCATTTCATAACCAAATTGAGGCATCTACATCTATGTCCTTGTTGACTGCCTGGCAAGAATGCTTCAGTTTACTTCAGTCTGAAATTTGGCCTGCATTTCCACCACTCCTCTAGAACCACTTTCACTAAGGTACACATGCATTTTTATTACTTCATATCCATTACTTTAGCTCTATTTTCAGTTTTGAAATACTCATTTTGTTATTTTATGATGCTTGCTATATCATCTCCATGTTGCTTACAATATCTCAAGATTCCATGTTCTAAATCTACCCCCATGTTCTCAATCCATATTGATTATCTATATCGCTCTATAATGATATTCAAACTTAGATGTTCCATAGAAAAAGCATTATCTTATCTTCCAAACATGCCCTTCCATACCTTCTCAGCGAGTCACAAATTGTCCAATCCACAACTGTGGGCATTGTCTTTAACTCTTCTTCCTTAGCTTCACCAAATCAATCAGCCAACTCGTCCTCATTTTCTCCTCAAATAAACATTGTATTCCCTTTTTACACCTGCAATTCAGTCATTCACTCAAGCCACCAAAACCATATGCCTATGTTTGAATTAAGTTTTTTTGGTATGTTCCCCAGTCTTCAAATCCATTTTGGACCAATTTTCTGCACTAGATTTCATAATTGATTTCTTTCCCTGATTAAAAATTTTCCTTGTTACACCAAGAGGTAGAAAAATTTTTAAGCTATTTTATGAAGCCTTATCTTATCTGGTCTTTGCTTACTTTTCTAATTCCAGACTTCATTATCAAAATCTTCATATACCATGCTTTAGATTTGTTTCATTTATTTAAGCCTTTTGGACAAAGCATTCTCAGTTATCATTCAGCCTCTAATGGGCACTGTTGTTTTCTTCCTCTGTATCTATTTTTCCCTCTTCTACGAAGTGGCAGTTTGATTTCTGTGTGCTATCAATCCCAGCTCCAGAAGAATATTCTCAGTGACCAAACTATTCATTGTGACTCATTACATGTTCTAGTTTTTGGTATAAGGATAAGGACATAACCTAAATTGGTCTATCAAAATAAATTCCAGGTTTTGTTTGCTTGTTTATTCATTTGCTTAATAGTTGAAAGAGAAACAAAAAAGATGTACTTTTTCTACACTGGAGTGTATGTATGTCGTATTTTGCCACCATGATGAATCCAGCCTCAGAGAAGAATTTAAGCAGAAAAAAGCAAATGCAGGTATTTCTTTCTCTTGCTTGATTGCTCTGGCAAATGTTTAAAGTACTATGTTGAACAGCAGTGGTGATAGTGGACCTCCTTGGCTTTTACAGGGAAAGGTTTTGGCTTACTCCCATTTGGGAAATATTGGGAATGGACTTTTTATAAATGGCTTTTTCATACTGAGGTAGAGTCCTTCGATATCTATTTTCTTCAGGGATTTTTTTTTATCACAAACTGATGTAGAATTTTTCTGAAGGTTTTTCTGCACCTATAGCTAAATCTCAGAAGTAGTCTATATGTCAATCAATAGATGAATAGATAAAGAAATTTATACACAATACTATAAAGAAGAATAAATTTGAGTCATTTGTAGAACAATGGATGCACACTGAGATGATAATATTAAATGAAATAAGGCAAACAACCTTAAGTATCACATCCTTTCTCTTTTATGAAAATACTAAATTGTGAAAACATTAAAAAGCAAAATAAAAGATAGATAATGGGAAAAAAGGAAATAGATCTTTTTGCTAATGGAAAGGGGACCAATAGATGAAGGACAGGGAGGGAGAGGGTAAGGAGATGCAGAAATAATAAAGATGTGTTATATGCATTCACCAACTCCCTATGGTGAATGCAATTGTGATGCACTGCAAACATGTACCAATAGTAATTAAAAAGTGAAGCTAAAAACATAGAAGGAAATCAATTAGAAACTTGATAAAGCTCTATCTGAAATCCTCTAGACTTTCAGTGACATGAACTGATAAACTTCTATTACTAACCCATCTATGCTGACTCACTTGTAAAAGAAATCCTGCCAGAAATACAAATTTTTCTTTACTAGCCTCTCTGTCTGGAATAGTCCTCTAGTTCTTCAACTACATAACTACTGTTCTTTCTACTCCAGTCTTAATGTAAATACCAGCACAGCATAAACCTTCTCAAGACTAATGGAGATGTGCCTTCTATGTGTCTTCACAGCAGCTTGAATCTCATTTTTCTTCCTCATTTTTGGGGACAGGGTCTCCATATATTGTTCACCATGATTTAGCTCTGAGGTTCACGTGATTCCTCCATCTTCACCTCCAGAGTAGCTAAGACAACATGGACGAATCATGAGAGTCTGCTCTTCTTGCCTTTCCTCAGTAATTTATAATTGCTGACTTCTTTTTGTCCCTGTAAGATGAAAAGTCTGATAAGGATAGACACTACGTTTTTAATACTCAGAGATATTTTTCTAGCATTTAACATACTTTGCAGCACAAAGTAAATGCTCTATAAATATCTGCTCATTTATTTATAATCAGGTTTTATAGAGTACTTTCCCCAAGTCAAGAATTAAGCTAAGATCTTAATATATTTTTTCTGAATGATTACCTCAGTTCTATGATACATGCAAAGTTATTATTATCAACTATTTTATAGAATAAATTCAAAGAAGTTTAAATGACCTCTCCATGTTCATACATTTCCCCAAAAACAGAGCTGAAATATGAGGCCAGGTAATTTCTTGAATAATAATGTTCTTAACATTATGTTGTCTCTGTATGAATGAAGGATAAATAAAAAATGTTTAGAACTTCTGAGCATTATTCTAATGTGTCATTTTTGAAAAATATTTTTAGTCCTCTTTTTAAAGCTCCCTTTGTAAAATTAAATCCATCAAGCGAAGTGGTCTAAGTTTCAGCCTAATGAGGAATAAAGAAAAAAAAATCCTTATGATTAGTCTTTACATTCAGTGAAACATTCCACATAGTATATCATGAGGTTAAGTATAATCTTCATGCTTGTTATGCCCTATTTTAATGTAGTTCCTTCATATGTCATTATCCAAAGAAAATTTAGAACTAACCCCAATTAAGTTGTTTTGAGAAGGATTTTTTCCACAACTGTGAAACTTCAGAATGTTGAACTGGTGCTTCCGGCTGCAAAGCTGGGATACAGGATGGACAGCATTATGGCTGCACAACATTCCTGACATAACTCCATGTTTATTTGTAGAAACTAATGCCCCAGAATATTCTCCTGGGGCTTGAAATCTCCCCTTTGCTCTTTTCCTCTGGTTGTCAATTCTTAACATCCATTATCCCACTACATAGAATAAAATAGGACCTACTTTGTTTAGGGGGAACATGGTTCATAATTTCATGCAAATTCTCTAGTTAGCATATCTCTACTTGTTTCATGGTAGTGTATTTGAGTAGTTAGCACATACTAGTCTTTGAAAACCCAATGCATGAAGTTAATTCACTATTTGTTCTGTTATGGTCTCTATCTTGAAAACTATGGATGTTTTAGTCCATCACTTAAATGGTTATTCTAGGCTTAATATTTTTAGTAGATTTTCTTTTCCAGACTGTTTTAATGTAGCTTTCCTTACTACATGAATAATATATGTTCGCTGTAGAAAAATTTAAAAAAAACATACAAGCAAGAGGAAGACAATAAAAATAACCCATGATCTTCACACTAAGAGATAATCACTTTAATTATATTGTGGGTGCTCTTCCAAATTTATCTTGTGCATAAACATACCCACACATTTTTTTCAAATAAATATGGGATTTTATTCTACATCCTGTTTGATAAACTGCTGGATTTATTCCATGATGTTCGGTATACTAACAATTTGGGATATAATAGCACAGTTAATAAATGAACCATGGTAAACAGAACTAAGAACTAGCTGAATGGATCTTGTTTTAGCAGAGATCAACAGCAGTCTAATAATACCATATTTGCTTCTTTCTGATTTAGAGAGGAAATGGACTTTAAAAACCTGACAAACTTACTCAAGCTCCCTAGGCAAATTTGAGAGAATATTTTGGATAATTATCCAGAAAGCTTACAGTTTTTGAAAGTTAAATGAATAATTGAAGAAATGTATAATTGAAGAAATAACTGAAGCCTGAGGGCCTATATTATCTCAATTACTTAATTACACTGATCAAATGCAGCAGAATCATTCTGTAAGCCACAAAAATCTGAATAGACTGTAAGTACCATTAAAGAGCCAGAGAAAAATTGAAGTACAGGCATCAATTTCAACATATAACTATTTGCTTTTCCATCTCATGAATAGCATGGTAAAGACACAGACCTACTATGTCCAGTTCAAAAAACAAAAATGAAAACCAAGAAAAAAAAGAACCCTTTCTGTACTATAGATAATGATTCACACCATGTTTCAAAGGATTTTAAAATAGTTGGTGTGTGAAGGACGTTTAGAGATTTAAGCTTTCCCTGTTGCATGGTTCACTGCTAATATATCTGGGATATATCTATATTGGCACAAGCATAACCAGTGAAATAATGTTTCAAAGATGACATTTTTAATGTGGGAGAGAAAAGAGTGACCTAATGTTAATTACAGATGTCAATTATATTTGTGTTGTTTAGGGAACATTATGTCATTGGCAGTGTATTAAAAGATAGGCAACCATAATTTGAAATCATATGGGCAAGTTATAGTCTGTAATGGAAAAGAACAGCGGCAGACATCTACTAATCGCCCAGGAGTATCAAAAAATGTAGTGGCCCTGAAAATAAATCATATCATTAGAAAAATAAGAACCTATGAAAATAGGAATAAGTGATGATGGCTTTGACTTAAAAAAAACAGACAAAAGAGTATTGGATGATTTTATTGTTACTTTCAAGAGGATAATCATAAAGAAGATGGTAACCAGCTGTTCTTTGGGGCTGCAGCAGGAAATGGTTTAAGTTACAAGACAAATTTAAGTTGACGTAATATAAGAACTTCTTGACAGCACTAAATTTTAATCATTTAAAATAGGCTCCTAAGGACAGCAGAAGGAAATGTCTTCTTTGAAAATCTTTACCATTATGATACTGATAAGCATTACAGTTGGCTGCTGGGGTTTGAGAAAGGTCCTAGTGAAGAAAGCTGGTTTTAGGCAGGATTACTAAATGTGCCCCACACTTTTTCTGCTCTGGGAATCAGTATTGTCATGTATATTCACTCCAAAAGGATTCCAACCAAACTGCTGACTAATGTTTTAAGTACTCAACAGTAATTAGTGCCCATTGCTTGTTCCAGTATGAACATTGAATTGATTGCATTGATTTATTTGCCCAAAATGTATTGTAATAACATTTAAAGAAATGGGTCTTAGGTTTGTGCGAGTCTTTATTAAATGTTATCTTCTGGTATGTACTTTCCAATGATAAATATTATGTATATAACACAGATATCACAGCCCAAGGTGTCAAAAATTAAGATGTTAAAAAATAGCAAATATATTTTTTTCTAAAACTGTGGGAAAATATCTTATGTTCAGACCATTTAGTAGTTCAAGAAATATTGTGAAAAAAAGAAAATCATTCTAGTAAACTTCATTTCTTATAGCTTAAATTTTTGAATTTGTGCCTTTATTCAAAAAAGAAAAAGAAAAGAAACCACTGTCCTAATGTCATCAGATTTAAAGGAAGCCCCACATGCCATAAAAATTTCTTTAATCATGATGTCTAATTACTAAAATAAGAAAATCACCAGGAACAGTTTAAAGTGTTATTGAGTTCAGTGGGATAGAGATATAGATATAGATGCATCTTAGAAAAGAATTTATGCAATGGTCTGTTAAATATATTAAAAAAGAATAATTAAGAGACTGGTAGTTATTGACAATGTCAAACGATGAAGTAATTGAAGGAATGAGTTCCAGCATTAAGAAATGACAGACACTAGATGATGGTTTAAAAAATAGTGGGAGTCCTTAAAAAAGGGAAAAAGAAATTACACAAATTCAATTAATTCAATTTGAAAGGGAGTCTATACCACTCAGTATTTCAAGATTCCTTCTGAAAGCAGTGAGGCTTTCTGATTCTCTGTTTCTTTATACCATGAAGTCGATTCTTTCAGGCCTATTCAGCCTCATCAAACCGCGTCTCCCACTGAGAAGCATCATTAAGATGGCAGCTCTCCCAATCTTCCACCTGAGAAATGGCCACTGAATTCACAAGTTTTTATCCCCCACTGCACTCCCTCATATCCCACTGATTTCAAAGGGAGCTGTGTATATTGAAGATAAATGCAGGGAGACAGCAAGAGATGTTCGGGTCCTTATATTTCTAACAGCAAACAAGTTTGTATAGGAGGATCAATATTTTTCTACATAACTTAATTAGATGAATTGTACATAGCACAAGTATTTATTAAGAAAGAATGGTTTAAGTCACTGTATTCTCTGTATGTCTACATTTAACTATACACAAAGACAAATCTAGCTAATATATATACATATGTATATATATATATATATATATATACATACATACGTATATTTATATAGTTTATTGTAGTGGTAAAAAAAAGATTATTTTCCCTGAATGATAGTAATTGGGTTCCATAGCTAATACTTTATAGATAGAAATGTCAAAATTAAATTTCAGTGAGGTATCAAGTATGTAATGTATCTACACTTACATGATTTTGTTTTGTCTAATGTAACAGGTGTAGTTCAAGTTTTGGGCAATGACTAAATTGCTGTTACCAAAGAATCTATCCTGGTAATCTGCATGAACTGAGAATTTCAAGGACTCTTTATTAAAATAAACTATCCTTTGGAAAAAATTGTTTTAAAACTCCCCAGTGCAGTGATTGATATTCTATGCATATACTTAATATATTTTCTCAAATTTGTACAGCTATAAACAGTTTTGCACATATATTTATATGATTATAATCAGGCATTGATTTGAGAGTTATCTGGGGTTTTTGTTTGTTTTGTCTTTTTCAGACAGGGTCTTGCTATACTGTTCAGGCTGGACCTGAGCTCCCTTTGTAACCCAGGCTGGTTACAAAGAACTTGCAATAGTTCTCCTGCCTCAGCCTCCTAAGTGCTGGTATTACAGGAATACACCACCACTTCTGGCTGGTAATTAATCTGTTTCACCTTACTAAATTACCACCTTTCTATGGTCAATAATCCACTTTTAGATTATATTGCCTGAGATATCTATCAATATGTAAAGGAGTATATGAGCTATAATGGTACTAGCATTTTAGCATATATTGTGTAGTTCCTGAAAACATACCATGCTAAAAACTGGTCCCAGATTTTTTTAAACATGGAGTATGTGATTAACTGATATGTCAACTGATTGTGTCAATATGTTTAAACATGTAATATGTGACTAATCAATATGTGAACTGATAGTGTCAATGGGAGTAAGAAACACCCAACTGAATGGAATCATGAGTCCTGGGTATGGTTGAGGAGATTTACTGAAGATTTGCTTGCATTAACTGAGCATGAGTGACAGCAACCAATAGGTTTGCTCTTTGAATGGAATAAAAGGGAAAGGAAGTCTTCACCTTTACCTTGGATGGATATTGTCTCCTGGCTTCCACAGCAAGCTGTTTAGCCCCCACTGCAGACCCTTCAGCCCCTTGATAACAGATTCATACAAAACTACAATGAGTCCTGGGCCTTCAACTGGATCCTTCAGATCTCCAGAGTGCCTACAGACTTTTGCACTCTTTCATATCTGATTCTAAGGGCAGCCATAATAAACCAATCTTGTAAATTCTTATACATTTGTATATCTTCCACTGAATCTGTTTCTCTATAAAGCACTAAGATACACAATAGAATTTTGGAGAGCATCTAATAAAAATATTGTTCTAGAAATCATTTTTGGATAATAGTGAAACTGAAGAATTCTAAAATAATTTCCAAAATTGTGTTAGTACAGCACTGTTTAGAACCTAAAAAGCAAAATGAATCCAAGGTGCTCTATCTTTGAATCACTCAGTGGCCTCGAGAGCTCTCTAAGGGAGACTAACAACGAAATGTTGAAAGCTGGGGTCAGATGGGGCATTTGGGAGGTAGAGACTGCTCAACCACCTCAGTGAGTTTATTTGTATGCTTGTCGCCACGCCCCTTTGCTTAACTAGCTCCCTTCTTACACCTCTTGCCCTTCCGAGTTCTTGGGGCTGGAACACCTGTTCACCTCCAGCACTCCATGCCGTCAGGGTGCGTCTCAGGTGCTCCATGCCCTCAGGGCGCTCCTGTTCAGGCCCTTGTGCTTCTGGCTCCACCCTGGGGAACTATCACCAGCTCAGCAGCTGCCAACAAATCACCATTTCATTTCAAAAGAAGGTGTTTCAAATTTCATCTCTTTAAATATCAAGGATCTGCCTAAGAATTTACCCAAAACCAAAAATGATTTGGCAGTTTAAAATACATGTCTGCAAATATTGTCTTTCAAATTCATTAAACAAAATTATGTTTACTTGGCTTGATGGTGTCAGTTTACTTTCATGTTATTGTGTCGGCAAACAGCCCATGAATTTGGGGGTATCGTGCCATAGTGATGAATAATTTGTTAAAATATGTGCTTTGTAATTTAGTCTAGCCTACTTGTGTAACATATTAAAGCTAATGCTGATTATTTGAGCAATCATAAATTTGATAATAAGTATATCTGATTTTAATGACATCAAATTTATTGATCAGGAAAAATTGCATATATATATATCATATACTTCAATACTGAATGTATTATTAAAACACTCCCTTTATGTTGCTGTTATAGGAAAACAGCAAACATTTATCTCACTAGAAAGTACTTTTGCACATGTTCCAAAAGAAAAACACAAACTTATCAAACCTGCAAAGTGAATCCTACTTAAATAAGAGTTATTTTAATGTCAAGCTGTTTAATTAAAGTAGAAAAACCAAGTAATAATACTCTAATGGGAGAGCATGAAAAATAAAGCGATAGTATTGGGCAGATATTGTAATGTGCTTCTTTCTTTCAAGATTTTAACACACTCCAATCCTGAAAAACTGATCAGTAAAATAAAACCTAATTCATTTGCTGAAAGATAGAGTACAAAAATTTGTGGTATAGGATATATGTGCTATCTGAAGTATCTGGGAGTGAATACAGAAAATGTAATCATGTCATCTCTATTTTGAAACAACATAGAAATGAGAAATACAGTTATGATAACTAATGACAATGACAGTGAAGAAATTAAAAATGCAGGTACTATAGGAGCATATGTTAAGAGTTTTAAGAATCAAAACTCTACCAAAAAAAGTGAATAAATAAATGGACACAAAGTCATTAAAAACAAGCTTTTTTTCCCCCTTAGTATTTGTTCCTTGCTTATAAACTAATGCAATACTTGGTGATATGGCCACTTCATAGCTCCAGCAATATCACTTTTAGCAATTATACAAATTTCATATATTTGGTACTCAGCAAAAATATTGAAGGGCCACCACTAACCCACAAACTGCATTTAGCACTTTTAAATAAAACATACGTGGACTGACAGTGTAGAGGTCTGTCTTTTCTTTTGCTTTAATAAGTTGATAAACAAAATGCTATTAGTGCAATTTATAACTTCTGATTCAGTGTGAACAATTAGAAATTAAATTAAATATAGTTTCATCTTCATTCCAACAAAATGAGGAAGTTAGAGCTCTAGCTAAAAATAATTATTTATATTCAATAGTAATGCATTTATTGTTGGGTTTTGTTAACATTTTTCATACAGCCTTGTTTTAAAGAAAGAATAATTATGCTTCCAAAAATAAGCAAGAATTAATACTCTAGTACTTTTTTTTTTTAAAGTTGGATGCAAAGAACCTGGGGGAAAAGAAAGTTAAAGTTTTGTTTTAAAATAGAAGATTTTAAAGGTTTGCTAATCTTACTGTTGCTTTGAAAATAATTCTCACTGAAAATTCTCCAACTTGGATTAGGGTATACAGATTTATTCACATAGTCTTCAAAATTTCTTTTACTGTAGCTGTTCACAGATCTACAGATGAACAGGAAAAAGGTAGCATAAATTTCCCCCAAAACTTTGTGGACTATGGTCTATCTCAATCTACCATAGTCTCTTCTAGTTTAATATTTTTTCCTTACTCCAAATTGAATTTAATATGGTTATGCTCTACAGTTTATAGAAAGGATGAGAAACAAGATTAAAAGCTAAAGGAAATGTAAAGAAGATTCACTGATTCTATTTTTCTGGCAATAGTGTCAGAGAAGCTAAGTAACCCTTGAGTTACCATGAGATACCAGTAAGACAGGAACAAGGACAGTTTCTTATTCTCATTTTAAAATAGTGCTACTCAACAGTGTAATGCACACTGGACATAGTGACACATGCTTATAATAACAGCAATTAGAAAACTGACACATGAAAAGTTGAAGTTCAAGGCTAGCTTGGACTATGTAGCAAGTTCAAGGCCAACCAGGACTATATAGCAAGATCCAGTCTCAAACACAAATACAAAATAAAGAAAAAAATGCTCTAGACTCAACATCTGTTCAAAATAATACCACCAATGGCCCAAAAATAGTTCAGTTTTTTTTTTTTTTTTTAGAATTTTCTTTAGATGTAACATAGACTTGGAAGTCCAATGTCTACTACTCATCTAATATTTAGGAAAAAACTAAAACTACTCTCAGAAGTGGACACATATGCAGACACACACAAGTATCACTACTACAATTCAGTCTGAGTGTTTTGTGTATGATAATTCATTTATCATAAGTAAATTGATATGATAATGGGAATGGTTTAATGTTGATTCATAAGATTCCCTCCAACAGTTATGAAAACCATTCTTCAAACATTGATGAAGTGCTTACCCCTGGTCCATTTACTTCTACTTCAGAATAATTCTATCAATTGAAAGGCAATAATGAAAAATTCTCACCAGCCTGGCAGAGGGTACATACCTGTAGTCCAAGCTACTTTTGAGAATAAAGCAGGAGCATTACTTGAGCCCATGAGTTTGCAACTAAGTATGTCAGCATAGTAACACCCCACCTAAGAAAGAAAAAAAGAAAGAAAGAAGAAAGAAAGAAAATAAATAAATAAATAAATAAATAGGAAAGATAAAAAGGAAAGAAACTTCCAGTTTGAAGTTTATATTTTAGATATTAAAATGTTATCTGTGATTTGTTTTAAAATTATTAGTGTATAGGGAAGGAGTCAAGATGGCTGCTCAGTGAGCAACAAAATACAAAGCCTCCCAGGAGAAATAACTCATACTCCAGAATAAAACATCCTGGAGAGATCCAGACAGAGGGAGATGGATCCTCTTGACACAGGAAGAAATTAAAACGTAAAAAAGCTCATCAAACACGTCAGAACTACAACTGGAACAGCTAAAAATTATCCGACATAGTGTTTTCATTGTGAACCGCCAAGTTTGCACCAGCCTGAATTTGTGCCAGTTTGAATCCACACGGGCCAGTAGAGCCCGCAAAACTCGTTCTTGCCGCCACTCACAGGAACCACAGCAGCGCTGAAGTTGGGGATTGGTGAGCCCAACAGAGAGCAGAGCCGGTGAAGGGACCTTCATTAATCCATGGTCAGTGCTGGGAATGAGACCCCCCCACAGGAAGGGCGAGACCAAATGGGCAACATGTTGGAATTGGGCAGGAGAAACCTAAACTGGGAGTAACAGTGACTTCAGTTGGTTGCTCCCTCCCCAGAGCAGATTTGTGTGATTTTCTTAGACTGGGCCACACCCCTGGCTGGAACCTAATGAGCCATCCCAAATCCATTCCCTGTGCCTAGCACACACTAACCAGGTGAAGGCTCCTGAAGTTTGGCTAGCCTGGTGGGGAGGGGCAGGAAGAAGAGGACGGAGGTCCCTTGCCAGCGTCCTTTGGAGGAATCGTGGCCAACAGGGAAGGGGGCTGGGACCTGCACTGTACACCTGTGTGGAGGAAGCCAGGATCATGACAGGAGAAAGAGGCAAGAGGAGGCCCCCAGTCCAGAGCCCTGAGAGCACTGATCCAGAGAGGGAAAAACAAGGGAGACTGAGGGCAGCATACACACAACATCAGACATGGCTTCAATGGACATTAAGAGATATCTTTGGGACCTTGTAGACAAGCTCAAAACTGAAGTATTAAATCAGGTATAGCAAGATATGAGTAGAGTAATAAAATAAATGCTCTCAGGAAGCATCTCTTAGGAAGATACAGATGGAAGAAGGGAGGAACACAAAGAAAGGAGAGAAACATTCAAAAAAGAATATAAAAAAATATAGAATACATGAAGCAGAATCAAAGAGACTACCAGGAAATTAAAAACTCCATTGAAAGCTAGAAAAACTCCTTAAAAGAAACTAAGGATAGACTATCAAAACTTGAAGACAAGTTACCAGTGTGTCATGATGAAAGGAAAGATCTCTTAAAAATAACAAAGAAACAGGCAGTAGCAATACAAAGGCTAGAAGATGACAAGAGAATCTACAATTTAAGAATAAGAAATGTGAAAGAAGAAGCAGGAATACATACAGGTGAATTACAAAGGCTATTCACAGAAATAATTAAGAAAAACTTCCCAAGCATGGGAAAAGAAAATGACATTTGGTTATGTGAGGCATACAGAACTCTAGCTACCTACAACCAAAACAGATCTACACCCAGGCATATAATAATCAAGACACCAGAAATTCAATATAAAAACAGAATATTAAAAGCCATCAGAGAAAAGAAACAGATTACCTATAAAGGTAAACCCATCAGGATCACAGCTGACTTCTCGACACAGACCATCAGATCAAGAAGAGCTTGGAGTGAAGTATTCCAAGCCCTGAAAGAAAATAACCTCCAGCCCAGATTGATGTATCCTGCAAAACTGTCACTAGAAATTAATGAAGAAACAAGATGCTTCCATGACAAAGAGGAACTGGGGGAATTTGTGACCACCAATCCAACCTTACAGAGAATACTGAAGGACATTCTAGAGAGAGAGAGAAAAAAATACCAGGATTTTAGGAGCAGTGGCAGAAAGGCCTCAATGAATGGGGCAGGCAGTAGAATGAAGGATAAAAGTAGACAAACAAAAGCAGAAAAATAGCATAGCAGAAATGAGGCAGAGAAGGATGGCTATAATCTCTAACATAGATGACCTTGATACATGATATTGTCAGTATTACACCAGGATTTAAAACCCAGGTTACTCACACCACTCTGCTTAGATGTATTATATTCTGTTCCAGTCATTCCACCTGTACTAGATTTGAGGGCACAGACAGTTATCCTGAAAATAACTGGATATAACACAGTAATCATCCTTAATTTCCTATTAACTTAATCTAAGGCTCTAAAACCTACACTGTTTTACCATGACTGATCATAATTGAATCTGGTTTGTTAGATTGCTGTTTTGTATTGATAGATTTTATTCAAAGCTGTTATGATTGATAGTGTCAAGTCTGAGAGTATATAGGCAACTGTACTTAAGATGACAAGATTCACTAGAATATCCAGTATGGTTTGATTATTACCTGCCTTTGAAGTTTTATACTGTCTACAATGTTTTATTTTTACTAATATTGTTATGTACTGCTATACTATATTCAATTATGCCTGATGATATAGACAATTCTATTGAAGATAATAAGAAACAACACAGTAATCATGGTAGATCACCTTGTACTGTGGTTTTATATGACTTTTTGGTTTCATGTTTTTATAGGAATTTGTTTTATTTTGTCTTGCTATGTTTTGTTTTTCCCTCTGATACAGAAAGAATAGAAATACATGTAGAGACTCATGCAGGCACAGCTGTTTACAGTCTCACTGTTTGAATATCTACTTTGTATGCTTTAATTTTATAACTTGAACAACTATTTCTAAGAGGACAATCTGTAATTTATCAACTAGTGATTTCTTATTGTTTATCTTTTTTTAAATTCTGTATTACCTCTACCCTTTACATGCTTTTGTTTCTCTTTACATAATAAAAAAAATTATTAGTGTATAAAGACGAAATAAGATTGAATTCATATTGATACTAGATTATGAATAATATGTGTTCACTATATGTTTTTCCCTATTCTGGATGTGGTTAATAATTTTCATTTCACTCATTAAATTTCAAAAAATTTAATGAGTGCATACTGGTGAAGATGAGAAGTGTGTTCATATATTTGAGTCCTCACATTATTTTTCTTTTTCTTTTCTTTTCTTT
>PVLA01000143.1:214662-261019 GCA_004027455.1 Hydrochoerus hydrochaeris | reverse complement strand
TTTCTACCAAATTAATCATCTTAGCCAAATTGGATATGCCTTTGATAAATACATGTTAAAGGTATTGATATTGAGTAATGGACCAAAAAATGACACAAAAAAGAAGAATGACCAAATTATAGAAGCTGAATATAAATGACAGAATATAAAGTATGTGTTAAAATATGAATTTTAATAAATCTAGTAAACATAAAAATATGAAAGACTAACAAATCTCTTCTTGAAATCATACACAAATACAAGGCACTTACTCTCACCACTTTAATTCAGCATTTTATTAGAAATACAAACTGATAAAATTAGGTAAGAAAAGGAATTTTAAAATCTGAAGGTTGAAAAGGAAAAACAAACTATTAAAACTATGTATCCAAAACATGATTAACTTTAATTAAATTTGTTAATAACTTTTAGCTAATATGACTTACTTTAATATTTTAGAACTATCTGTTTTTTCTAACATTAATAAATAAAATACAACAAACCCAACCAATATGAAAATCAGTCTTATAATTATGTTATTATATTTCATGCTTTGCTTAACTATTTGAATTTAAAGGTTATAATGCATCCTAATTTGTTTCATGTAAGCGTTGGTGACAAAGCTACTATTTTCAAGACAAAATCTTATCCCTCTACTTAAGTTTTCCTAAAATGTGTGAAATCCTAAATTGTATAGGAGTATATAGGACTATTTGTTTCTTCCAGTAAGTAGGTGGTTTGATTTCCCAGAGGGCAGGTGGTAAGTGCTGGAAGGAAGTGAAGCAAGGCTTTGTGGGAATTATTTGAGTCTTAAAGAAATTTAGAAGGTTTGGAAGTTAAATAAGGTTCAAGTTGGTTCTTATTGTGACTGTCTAAACTGTTTTGCCCATCATTGGTGAAGTGCCATAAAGTAAGCTGTGAATAGACTGTGAAATGGGCCTTTCTTGTGCAGCCAGCTTTGGTCAAATAGTGGTCTGGTTTAAACACATATGGCAGGAGCCTGTTTTGTGGAAAGTTTTGTGCATAAACCTGGGGGAACTGATCAAATGGAAATCATCAGGACCTAATTCCTAATTCTTTTCAACTGTATTATGGCACTTTTCAGTCTGATTATTAAATATCTGAGTTATGTGTAAATATTAAGATGCATTTTAATGATTCAAATCTTTTAAATATTAGTAGTTATGTGCAGGATAAGAAAAATGTAAAGTGTAAGCAGAAGAGCATCTAAATAGCTAAGATATAAAGCATTAAGCATGTATTTTTTATACTGGTGATGTGTACCAGAAACAACATAGATTGATACTTTCAATTAAGAAAAACAGAAAAACAGCAATTCTCAGGTGAGTTGTTTTGTTTCTTTATGTCATTTTGCTGTGCTGGGAAGTGAACCAGGGCCTCATGCGCACTAGGCAAGAACTTTATCCCCAGCCCTTTATATGAGTTTTTAAGTGTATAGTTTTTATTAGGAGCATGTCTTATGTTAAGAGTTCTGTCTTAAAAATAAGTACATTTTATTTACAGAAAATACAGATAAAAGCTATAGTAATTATATGCAACATATATTAAGTGATTTGTATGCCCTGAATACTTTGTCATTGCATTAAATTCCATCATGAACTTATAAGGTAGCTATCATAGTTATTTAACATTTTATAGAAGAGAAAACTGCTACTGAAAAAGGTTTTTATGAAGCTGAATTTTATAATGGGGAAGTTGTGTTGAATCAATGATACAAACTCTCCTAACAAATTTAGTACATGTGCTTCCAAAACAAGCATAATGTCTCCTAATAAGTGGAAACATCATTGCTACATAAACACCTAAATGCCATCATTCTGATTGTAATATATATGATATAGATAGATAGATGATAGATATATAGATAGAGAAAGAGAGAGAGATCAGACTCACATGTAAAATCTCTACAAATTCAGTAGGGATAAATGATATTTATTGTTATTTTACTTAAGATTAAATTTTTCTAATGAGTTCTTACTATTTTCAATTACTGAAACTCTACTGGGAAGTGTTATTTAGACAAACTTTCTTAAATCAATATATTTCAACTCCTAATTGAAAATCCTGTATTCATTAGGAACACATAAACATCTGTTCAAGGAGATGGCGTTGCTGCTCTTTTGTTTGTTTGTTTGTTTGTTTTGTTTTTCTCACTTTTTCATGGGTATTATAATAAATACAATATTTGTGATCTTAAAAATTAGTGATTTTTTTTGGACCATTTACATATCTGAGTCCATTAAAGATGTTCTTACCAGTTTTAAGGTCCAGGAATAGTATCTAAAAATGAATTATCTTTCAATTTTTTTTCCCTTTATCACTTTATACCTCTCCTGGACCTTGTCCACATCATGCCCTGAAGTCAGGTCCTTGAAAACCTTAGGAGTAATGATGGATTTGGGTGTACAGAAGTAACTAATTTCAGTGCCACATAATAAAACATTAATCCTTTAAATGTTTGACAGTCTCTCAAGCCATATGCCTATCACATGTTTATGAACTTGAACAATGAAAATTTAATATGATGATTAAAGTTAGTACACTAGTTAGTCATTGGTCCCAAAAGTCAAGTTGAAGCCTAGCAATGGTATTGACAGAATATCCAAAATCTAGGAGCTACTAATATGAAGAAAAATCCCATGAGGAGATTGAATATGTGCACTGATAGACCTTAAAGAAACTATAGTTTTGGCTTTTAAAATTGTTTCAAGAGTAAAAAATCAATACTTCAGAAATAATTTTCTGAAAGAGCAGCAATACCAATTATTTTTAATTCATAAAGATGTGTAGATTTATTTCAGCTTACCACTTGTATTTTCTACTTAGAGTGGTACTCAAAATTTTATAGTACAAGAAAAATTTTAAAAATGGAATAGAAAGCATTTTTGTGTCAAATGAAGGTATGTAGATTGGATCTCTTTTACTGCTAACAGATATTTTTCTTTATCATATGCCATGAAATCAAACCATTTTTGACACAAACACTAATTATCAATTGAATGCAACTACCATTATAATTTCCCAAGAAAATTAGCAGAATGGTAGGAGAAATTAGAAGCCTTGATCTAATATCAAGTACCATTGAATTATGGAGATGAGCAAGCTGATAATCTTCATTTATCCAGGACTGTAAACAAGGTAAAACTTGATCATTTTCACTATTATTTTAGAAAATATAAAGAAAAAAAAGCTACTTTTGTCTTCAAGGAAAAAATGAATAAGACACTTTTTATAAACAAATTTTCCAAAGAATAAAGTAGGGAAAATAATTCTCTTGGAAATCATTGTTCTAAAGTGCCATATCATAAATAACCATAAAATGACCAAAAGTGAGTATGTAAAGGAGTATAACTCCTCATCGGGCTTAAACATCAATTCACAACTTGTCTTACTTTGAAATGTCAATTTTTAAAAAATTTACCATCTGTATTTGGATAAATATGTATCAAATACATAGATAAATGAAAAGAATTCTGTCTGGATTTTTCAAGTTTTATCTGAATATTCTGTTTGCATCATCCACTACCTCGGAGCAGAAATAAATACGTCAAGATGGGTATATGAATGCTGCTTATCTGGAAAACTGGGAATGTCATTAATCCAGCTTCTGAGACCCCCCTTAAATCATTTTCCCGGTTAGGACTTCAGTGTGAATTAAGTGCCTCTTGTTCGAACAGAGATAGTTTCTCCCTGCTGAACAGAGAATGAAAAAGAGGAGAACCACCCTATTGTAGGTTTATTTAGTTGTATTTCTGACCAATATGAAATCACAGAATTGCTTTTTTCCTTTGCTCCACAAATCGTGCTACAATTTTCTCTTAAGAATTGCTTAAATCAAGATTTTACTTCCTTCATCAATTGTAGAAAAAATATCAATTTAATTTCTATGAGAAATTAAGTAAACATTATTATCTTCAATATTAGTTATCTGTGATTCTACGGTAGAACATGTCCAAACTAAATATCTGTGTAAAATATTTTCTTGCATGAGAGATAGACACAGAGACTCAGATGCAAGAATTTAATTGAAGGTAAACATTCTAACTCTAGTAACACCTGTCATGAAAGAGAAAAAGGCATTAATATGCACATCAAAACAGATATCTAGATAAACACATTTGCCGTTTTCTTAATTATTGTCATCATTAATACTGTTATCTACTATTCTTCAGCATTGGCTTCTTTTCTTCTGTATTAGCAGATTTCTGTTACAAGTTAACCTGCCACTTGCACTGACAACAAAAAGATGAATGTAAAAAATTAGATGAAGAGAGATTGTCAGTTTGATCACCAAGTACTGTTTTATGTATATCACTAAAAACCTTTGTTCATTATGGCTTATAATCAGGAAAAGTTATCACAATGACTAATGTATAGAAAGAGTACATAGTTTACTGAATGCCACTAAATAGGTCAAGCCCTCTGAGTTGGTTTCTTCTTCTTCTTCTTCTTCTTCTTCTTCTTCTTCTTCTTCTTCTTCTTCTTCTTCTTCTTCTTCTTCTTCTTCTTCTTCTTCTTCTCCTTCTCCTTCTCCTTCTCCTTCTCCTTCTCCTTCTCCTTCCTTAACCTATTTTGTTCTAAGGAGGGGAAGATTATAACATGACAATATATTGGAATATTTTCATTCATCATATAATTTCAGAAATTTAGACAGCATTTAATAGGAAATGCCATACCACAATAGGAAAGCTTGCGTACATCTCTCTGTGGACAACGTTCTTAGTTACCAAAGTCCTATTTCAAATTCAGAGGTTCTTATTTATTGCAGAGATAAGCTGCTCATCTTTTCAACATGGATTCTTACCTCCCTCTCCTATAGGTGGCAAAATTTACAGTGAGCAATTGCCTTAAACCAAGATGTGCAGAAATCAAGTGCAGAGTCAAAAATAGGGCACAAATATCCTGACCCCTAACCTCTTCCTCAATTCACAGCTCTGATTTTCTCCCTGCTCTATGGTAGCAATAGTGGGCATAGCCAGATGCCAAGAACTTGCTCCTTGTATCATCAAGAAATAAATTTCATGGGTAAGGGAGCTCAGCTAGTTACTGATTGCAAAGCATTTTGAAAACAGGAAACCAAATACAGTGTAAGTGCTAGGTGTTGTGATTATTCAGAAGGTAAGAAACTGAGTACACAGATATCATTATGATTATTTGTAACTGGGATACAGAAGAATTTTGGGAAGGGAAGCAGGAAGGGTCTTTGGCAATACAGTTGAGTAGCATGGAGAAATTTCACTAGAAACCTTAACTTATTTTCCCAAGGCATCAGATTTTAACATAGTAGCTGCAGGCTTTGCTTATATTAATAAATTAGTAGCATTTAGGTTTGTAGATATAACAGGACATAGCAAAGCAATAATGACTGTACAGGCAGTGTGTTTTCTCATTCTACTGTATAAGCAAGAAACATACTTTTGGATGGAGAAGTATGATCTTTTAAATGGGAACTAAGATAAAAGAATTAACAATTAATGTAATGATTGGAGTACTTAAAGGAAGACAGTTAAACAACTGCAAACTTCTCCCACTGAACATGAAAACTTTTGTTTACAGGAAGTTAATATGCTACCACATAATCAGACAGTAAGGTTCAGAATCAGTTTTACCACCCTTAGGAAAGTGTTTCTAGGAATAACGGTAAAGCAACACAGTTAAGTGACGTGTCATTTTCATATTAATCATTGAGCTTTTGTTTACCTTATTTCCCCTTTAGGCATACCCTCTCTTCAGAGTCCCAAATCTTCAGTGCAGTCCCTAATATTTCCTTCAACTAAGAGGTCAGTGCCCCTTAGTTGAAAAGTATATTTCAACTTTTCCTTATAACTTCAAACACATAGAAAGCGAGAAAGAGTGATTCAATAACTTATTCATTACTGAAATTCAATAATCGACAGATTATCTTTGAGCTTTTACTAAACCATTTCAAAAGAGTTGTAGATACGATACATTATCCATGAGTATGGCAGCACAGATTTCCTAAAAATAAAGATATTCCCCTAAAGAATTTAGTTGTCATTATCATATGTATGAAAATTTAAAATGTTCCTGTAATATGAAACCAAGACTGTTAAAAATAACACAATTGTCTCATTCTATGTAGCTTGTTTTGTTAAACTAGAGACGTAATTAATGTCATAGTTTGTATTTAGCACTTGACTATAGTGCCTTTTTACCTCTTAGGCTTGTTTATTTTGTTTCATCAAGAAATATCTATGCTCTTTATAAAAACTTTTTGAAGACCCTGAACTACAAATGTTTAGTAATATCTCAATGCTTTCATTTAATATGATTGGTATTTCTTTCTATAATTTAAAAACTTTTTCATGCCTTAATTTTTATAAAAGGAAAGTAGTAAATGAGATTTAATCATATTCTTAAACACTTTTTGAAAATCATATTTCATAAGCAGTGCTGTCATCTATAAATCACATGACTCATAATTTCTAGTTTTGGACTATTAATAGTGTTATCTTTTATTACATTTAGAATAATGGCTGAAAAAACTGTTAGACATTCATTTGCCCCTTTCCAATTAGTAGATAATTCCTCAATGTTGTAGTATTTAATCTCCAATTTTCTTCCTTGTTTTTTATTGCCTACTATGCATACCATTCTCAATATGGGAAACTCAGTTTGACATTATTTTCTATTACCTACAGAATGTGTAGCATGACAGTGCTGAGCAAGTCATGAGATTCCTAATGAATATTTATTAATTAAAGAATTTATAAAGTCTCAAATTTGACATATTCTATCTCTTAATGCCTCTATATTCTGCTGCACTCAGCTTGCTCTAAAAAAGTCTATTCCTAACCTCTGCTTCCAGTGACAAGGAAATAGTTTAAAGCAGACTTTTGTTCCTACTAAGAAAAGATTTTTCTCAAAAAAATGATGAATTTTAGGTCTTCTAGGGTTTGAAGGCAATCTATATTTGAAAGGCCAAAATATCATAAATAAATATTGTTAATGAAGTGATTTTAACACTTCCCTCTCTTCTTCTAACAGTCCCTCTCTTCTTAGAGCACATTGCTAATTCTTACCAATAGAAAGGCTAAGAATTCACCAACAGTGGCTACCAAGAAACAAAGACGCCAGGAGACTCATGCATAGGGGCATGGAGCTATAATGACAAAGAGTTCATACAGCAGTCAAGACAAGTAGAATCAAGATCTGTGAGAAAAGTTGGGTTCAAAGACATGAGGTTAATTTTAGGAATTATTTTCCAGTAAGAAATTAGCTGACATATTAAGTTTCACAGGTCAGATTGATTAGAAGCCAAGCTGGGAGCATTTTTTAACTGTAGAGTATATCCATCTAATAGTTCTCAAAATAGAAAAAAATTTTTCTGTGTTTTATGTTTCATTTTCTATCTAAACTTTCGTATTTTTGACTGAGGGTTACTTGAACATTTTTAGAATTCCTTTTTTACCAATATAAGGTTTTGAAAATTTATTTGTGTATCCCTTTAATTAAGTCTTTAGGTATTGACATATCTATATCTATATCTATATTCTATAAAACTGTGTAAGTTGCAGCAATGTATCAATGAAATTTAAGTTCACAACCTACTTATTACCCCCCATCATTTATATAATTGTCTGAAACATTTTATCTTTTGAGAAGTATCTATAAATTCATTTGCTCATTTATTGGTTGTTTTACTTGTTTTTTTTTTAGATTATTTGCTTTTGAAGAATAATTTTTGAATATTTTATATACTTGAGATTTTAATCTTCTATCAGAAGAATAAATACCAAGGATTTTTCCCCATTTTTTAGGTTAACTCTTTTCACTGTTCTTTCCTTTGTTGGGCAGAGCTTTTTAATTTTAAATAACCCCAATTGATAAGTCATGATATTACTGTTTTGTGCTACAAGAGTCCAATTACAAATTTTTTGCCTATGGCTATGGCTTGAAGTGTTTCCCCTATGTTATATACCAGAAGTTTCAGTATTTCTGGTTTATACATAGGCCTTCTTTTTTTTTTTTTTTTGAATTTTGTACATGCTGAGAGATAGAAATCTACTTTGTCTTCTAGAAGAGGAAGTTTTCTCAGCTCCATTTTAAAGAAGTGTTGGGGACCACAAATTCACAATGACTAATTTTGCATCCTCCCTAAAGGATAAAGTGAAGGTTTAGGATTACCACACATTTGAGATTTCCTATTAACTCTTTAGGGATGAATCATCCTCTCCCACCTACTAAGACTAAAATTAAAAACACTAAATTAAGAAAAACACTTCAGGGCAAGATCCTTCTTAGCATAAAATCATCTCCACCCACTTGAGTCATTCTAGGATTATGCTTGCCCACTTGAGCCAAAGACCTCTGAGTCTTCCACTAATTTTGAATCTTCTGTAAACTCTGCCTATCACTTTATACACCCAATACATAGTGGCTGTCTTGGAGTGTAGTGCATTTGGCCCACTTGGGGACATGGACTCCCCAGTCACTCCTCATGTTTTACTAAATTTGTCTCTGTTTCTTATTTTATCCTCTCACTGTATCCTTAACACAGGCAATCAGGGCTCTTGGCCAGGTCCCCAATAAAGGGGTGTCTTTTCTCTACAGTATGTTTTTGGCTTCTTTGTAAAAATCTCAGAAGATACGCATAGATTCATAAGTGTTGCTGTTTCATTTAAATGTCCCTGAAATCTCATGTTTTTGGAAGGTAACTGGGTCTCAGGGTGCAATAGCTGGTGAGGAACGGGTGCACAGGGTTTGTGTTTGAGTTAGGAGATAATCATACCCAGCCTTCTTCTCACCCCTAAAAGTCTCTTAACTCAGACCCCTCCCACAGCAAAATCCCACGGCTGAACCTCTTGTTTGCTGACACAGTCAAACTGTCACTGTTTTGCACTTTCAGCCCACAGATGCTCTTCACACACAGAGTTTGGTCTCCAAGGAGGTGAGCCTGGGGAAAAGCAGTTGGGGTGGGGGTTCATTTCCTTTATGAGTCAGTGCGCATGAGGGTATGCTGAGTTTTTCCTTTTCCCTCTGCATGGGAGGGTAAGTTTCCTGTCTTTCACTAAGCTGCAATTCATTCAGTGCTGGAGGCATTTTTTCCCTTACATTTCCTTATTTTCCTAAATACCAATACTTGAAGGTTTTGTGTGGTAGCTAACACTCTCAAATTGCAATCCCACGATTTCTCATGATAGCTTTATCTCCTCACTGAGACATATACCTGTTGTGGTAGATAAATATTGTAGAGCAACTTGTGGCTCCCGCTCACCATCTTAAACAGTTCCTATTATGTTCTTTCTTTTTTCTTTGTTTGAAAAATTCTCTTTAAAGAAATTCATTTAGTTGTTAAACTTAAGGTAAGTCTATTTGTAATAAATCTCTGTTTTTCTTTATCTGTAAAGATTTTGATTTTCTTACATTACTGAAGGATATTTTCACTACAGAGAGAATTCTAGTTGTTTTCTTTTACTACCAGAAAAATAGATGACTTTTTTTTGGCCTCAATGATTTCTGATGAGAAATATTGTTTCTTTTCAGTTGCTTAAAGTTATTTTGACTTGTCTTCAGTTTTCAAAATTTTGACTAGGATTTGTTTCAATGTAACTTTCTTCAGGTTTGTCCTGTCTGAAATTCCTTTAGCTTCTTGAATCTGTGGTTGCCAAATTTGTGGAATTTCCTGTAGTTTTATTTCTTTGAACATATGCATAGACCTAATTTTTTTCTCTTCTACTTGTAAATCTTTCAATATAGAAAAGGTCGTATGTTACAGCCCTGCAGGTCAATAGAGCTAATCATTTGTCTTATTTTAACTACAATGCAGATACCTTTTATTGTTCTACCTTCAAGTTGAATAATTATTGCCTCTGTTTTCTCTGTCTTAATGCTGAGCTCATCTGCTAAGCTGTTCATCTTGAATCTTATATCTTTTTTGTTCAAAACTCTCCGATGGTTTTTTATAATCTAATTTATGTACTGACACTTATTTTTCTTTTATTTCCAGTGAGCTTGTAATTATTCATTGAAGAAATGTTATCACAGTAGCTCAGATTTCTTCTGAGATCTCTCTAACATCTGTGTCATCTCCTTGTCAGTGTCTGTTGATGCTGTAGCCAAGGTGATATCAGGGGAGGGAAGAGAAGATTCAAAATTCTACTACATCTCAGCAGTAATGAGGCTGCAAGTCACTAGAACATGGAAATTTGTGGAAGATAAAAAACAAAGTTATATAATGATAAAATAATTTACCGAGAATCTTATGAACACTTACTGCATACAACTTGCCAAAGAGCTCCAAAAGATGTGAAAAAATTGAGAGAACAAATGCAGAAAGAGGCAATCTGCTTTTATTATAAAAGGATACTTCAATATTCCCCTGTAAGTGATCAATAAAACAAGTAGACATTAAATCAATAAAGATTCAGAAGACCTGAACAATATCATCAAGCAACTTGATGTGATTGATATTTATAGGACAATCTACCTGAAAATAGTATAATATGCACTCTTTCCAAACTGGTACATTCCCAAGATGAATCACTCCCCTGGTCATAAAACAAACAACACTTTAAAAATGAGTAAGACTACATTTTGTTGCCTAAAAATGAAATTTCTTATCAATAATGTAAAGATATTTGAAAAATATCTAAGTATTTTGAAAATGAACTACACAAGTTTAAATAAGTGAGTCAAAGACAAACTCAGAGAAAATTAGAAAATATTTTGAATTAGAGTTCCAAAGTCATTGAGAAAACCTACATAAAGGTGGTCTTCTTAGATTATAAGGTGCTAAAAAGTTCCAGTCACCTAGTAAATGCATCAATAAAGAAGATACAATAGAAAATGAAACTAAAGAAGAAGAAAAAGAAGAAAATTTACAATGAAGCAGTTAGTAGAAGCTTTTTTTATGGAAAAAGATAAAACAAAATTTCATAACAAAATAATAGAATTACAATAGTTAATACATTACATATTGTTATCTTTAAAGTAGTTGCTTTGTAAATGCCAGTGAGCTCCTTAAAAACTTTGGAGACATTGACTCTGAAATGGAAAGTTATCCATTAAAAAAGAGGCGCTTTCGTGATGCAATATATGATTATAACTAATCTATAATAAAAAAAAGAAAAGAAAAGAAGCAAATTACCATGGACTTGTTTGCAAAAAGAATGCCACTTGCTGAAGAAGAGCCGCAGCAGCTCCTGTGGGGTCCTAGAGGAGGAAGCATTGTCACCACAGGCAATGATTGTACCAGGTATGTGTCTGCCGCTGGTACACAGGTACTAATACTAATACCGATACTAACATTCCTAACCCTGTGTGGGCCCAGACTAATGTGTGAGTTTGTGTGTAACTTTTAACAAAGCTTTAAAAGTAAAAAATAAATTGTTTAAAAACTAAAAATAAAGCAAATAGAAAGATATGGATATAAAAATTTTGTGCAGCTGGATAATGTAATTTTTAAGCTGATTTATTACAGAATCAAAAGTTTAAAAACCTAAAAGTGCATGCAATTTATAATAATTTACTACAAAAGAAATAAAAATATTTTTATGAATGTAGGCGTTCCCAAGTGTGCAATGTTTACAAAATCTACAAAAGTGGACAGCAGTATCCCAGGCCTTCCCATCTACTCAGCACACACTTATAAGCGCACAGCAGCTTCCAGGTTTGTAAGGACTCACTCAGGGTGTGTGCGCTAGATAGCTGATACCATGATTTTCCTGTTGCCTTTCTATGTTCAAATACTTACATTTGTTACAGTTCTCTCCAGAATTCAGCGCAATAACACGTTGTACAGGTTTGCAGATTGTACAGGCTATGCAACAAGAAGAAGGTGTATAGTAGGCTTTACCATACAGGTGTGTATAAGTGCACTCATTGAATTTCAGATGATGATGAAATTGCTGAATGATGAATGTTTCAAAATGTTAGAACAAATTTTATATGAATAAATGTATATGTCTGAAAAAAGACATTGTAAAGCAATTATTCAAACTTTCACCTAAGCAACTAGAAAAAACAAAGCATATAAAACCCAGAATGATTGAAAAATTAGTCTGAAAAAAAGAAGTAATAAAAATGTAAGAAAAATAAGGCAAACATAAAAGAATAAGAAAAAAATCTGAAAGCTGAAATAGTTTTTCAATGAGAATATTAAAAATAATAATTCTTGTTTGGGATTTAGCTCACTGGTGTAAGTACCTGCCTGGCAAGTGCAAGGTGGTGAGTTTGAACCCTGATACCAAAACAAAACCCCCATAACTCTCTGGCCAAAATGATAAACACAAAAATATAGACACATTTACCAATATCAACAATGAAAAAAAATATCAAATTCTTTCAGATATTAGCAAAATAATAAGGAAATGATTTTTAAAATCATGACCATAAATTCACCAATACACATAAATTCAGCCAATTTCTTGGTAGACCCAAACACTTAAATCTCACATACAAAAAAAGACCAAAAAAGACTGATTAGTAAGATTGATCAGAGCTAAATTCTTCCAAATAAGAAACCCCATGGCTTAATTGTATCATGAGAAAATTCTACCAAACATTATAGAAAGAGATAATTATAATTCTACACAAACTTTTCTAGCCTACAGAAGCACAGTATATGCTTCCAATGTTTTACATGATCAGTAAAAGTCTAAGTTTACAATAAAGGAAAATAGCAAACTACTGAATACAAGAATATAAGAAAGTCATGAATATACGAAAGTCACAAATTAAATCCATCCCTAGATTAAAAATATACTACTACTTACATTATACGTAAAATACTACAATATTCTCATTAAAGGATTCAATATGGACATTTGAAAATAAAGTAAATATATATGCTAAATAGAGCATATAGCACATAAATACAAAAATTTGATGGAAAAAGAATGACAAAGAAACATCACAAAAAACACTATTCAAAATAAGGACAGCACTGACATACTAATCGCAAAAACATTAGGTAGAAAGTATTATAAACAAGCATGATGTCACATAAAAGTTTCAGTCTATATGGAAGTATAGATACTCTAAATCTATTCTCACTGAAGTTTTTAACTACGAGAAAAAAAGAGAAAAATCCATTACAAAATAGAAGACTTTATATGTTTATGATTTGTTCTTTTATTTTATGAAAAACCAAAACCAAATTTTATAGTGATGCACTTAATAATTAAAAAAGCAGAACAAAAGTTAGGAAGAATATAAAAGATATAAATAAAACAATATAAAATGTTCTCAAATTTTCATGAATACCCACTACAGATAATGGAGGATATATGCTTTTATCAACTGACTATGTTATGTGAGATAGTAACATGTAAAGCAGGGTTTAAATATTTTTTAAAGCAGATATATTTACGGAGATTTTTTTCAATAATGTGATGACACTAGACAACAAAATAAATGTTTAGCCATATGCATAGACAACATACGTGTGCATTATTTGGAAATAAGTTATAGACAAAATGAACTGAAAAGAGCAAGGAAAAGTAGAAAATACTTAGACCTCAATGTTAATTAAAATAATGTCCATCAAGATTTTTGATTTAATAAAGTAGTAATCTTTTAGAAAGAAGTAATCTTCAGTGCTTGCAGGCTGGAACTCTACAATCTAAGTATACATCTTAGCAAATTTAAATTAAAATAATAAACTAGTAAATTAGATTCAACCTAGTAAAATTAAGGAAGATATTTTGCAAAGATTAATGAAATTAAAAAGACAAGCATTCTATATACAAAATTAATAAATTTAAAGTGTTACTCTTTATTTAAAAAACTAATAAAAGTTAGACAGTTTCTAACAGAATTTATAAAAATTATCAGTTGAAACAAAACACATCACTTTAGAACAGATAAGGACTAAAGAGATGATAGTAGATTCAATGATCATATCATTAATGCATATCTCATCATTGATGCATTGTGTTAATACCTAGAAAAACAATGTAATATCACAACACAGAAAAAAATAGAAAATATAATTTCAAATGTCCCCCAAAAGAAATCTATAAGATCAAACTAAAAAATAAATAGTTTATGAAAAACAGAACAAGCCTAACTCTTATTGGTTTAACAAAATATCTGTATAAGTATTTGACACATTCAGGGAAGGAAAATGTAGGCAATCTCTCTAATAAACATAGATGACAAAATTTTATAATATTATTGGTTTAATATAGCAAAATTTAAACAGAACAGTACAACACATTGAAGTATAACTATTCTAGAAATAGGCACTTGGTCTCATATTTAAACTAAATCTGAGTGCTCCTCCCTATTCCATCCTGGAGAAAATGCCAGCCGGAATACTGTGAATCTGTGCTCTGTGCCCCGCCACTGCACACCAGAGGGTGGACCAGCTGGAAGATACTGTGTTCACACTCTGTGCCCCTCCACCGCATCTTAGATGGCAGGGCCAAGTGGAGGATGGTGAGTTTGCACTCTGGGTTTCCTCCACTGTCCCCTTGGACAGCAGGATGGCCAGAAGAGTTTAGGATTTATGGGAACCCAGGGACAACAGCTCAGCACACAGATACACACACCTTTGGAGAATGAAGTAATCAGCAAGGCCAGTAATGGGTAAGTGTCTGAAGCAGCAGCAAGGAGACAGTAGCTGGACTCTGGAGAATTCCACCAACACAGGACCAGTTCAGCTCCCACATCCAGAGGTCAACATTGGTTCCATACCCAGAACATCTCTGGGATATAACAGGGACAATATTACAGAACTACCAGGAGAAGGTAGTTTCTTGGGATAGCTATAAGGAACCACCTACATCCAGAGGACACCCCTGAGAAATAGACATTTTGTTTCCTCCTTGAGAGAGGCCTCAGTACTAGCGGTAGAGCTCTATATCATGGGAGGTTGGCAGGTGTTGTAGTCAGGGGTTATGCAGAGAACAATAAAAATAAGGACATGGAGTTTATAATATTTTTATGATGGTCACCCAGGGTTACACAAGAAAATGCAGAAAATCTATCCACATCACTAAAGACACAGAATATTTAGCCAAAGGCCTAAATCCCATAGCAATGTCCCACATGAGTCCAAATGAAGACCCAGTGCTCACGACAATGCCTCCTACGAGTGCAACTGGAGGTCCAGAGCCCACAGGAAGGACTCACACCAGTCTCTTTTACGGATCCATCCTGGGAAGGCCCAAAGGTCAGTGGTGGAAGCCAGAAAGTCTGTGCCAGCAGGGTGAAAGAGCTGTGCTGATAGGTTGAGGGTTCTACACTGGAGCCGAGAAGTCACACTCACAACAAAGACCAGGGCTGTTCTGAAAAGCACCACAGCCATCCTCAGTGACACGGAGGCCTTGAGCTCCTCCGACAACAAGCACAATCGAGCACATGCCCAGGAAGCCAGCGTGACGAGTTCATCCTGGAGACCAAGCGGCACACGTCTTCCTCTTTGGGGCCAAGAATCAGTGCTCAATGTGAGGACCAGAGCTCCTCCAGGAGAACTAACGGCTCAAACAGCAACTCGTACAAGAACCCACAACACCTCAACCCATTAACTACTTAACAAACTAACGTGAATAGCTTCTTCTTCTCCACCTCTCCATTTGTGCTGGCAACCTTCCTCAGGTGAAACATCTACACCCAGTACCATGCTGATGTAATCCAGCTGCCATTAAGTTGACCAACAGTGTTCAATCCATAACAGCAGGCATCAACATAGAAGACAAAGTGAAAGAAAAAAGAAGATGGAGAATGGCAAGACACAGAGGCAGGATTTGACCCCAAGCCCCCAGCCTTCCCAGGACAGGCTTGGAACTCAATGAGATGGATGGGGTTGGAAATCAAGCACAGGAACTTTTTGAGATGATAACAATAGAATTGAAACAATGAGTGGGAAAAGGCTATAGAGAAAATGATCTCTCAGTTACAAAAAGAAATGATGCTGAAAATCAAAGATATTAGAGAAGACACAAATAAAAGGATAGATGAGCTTAGAAAAAGATGGAAACCAAAAATATCCAACATAGGAGAGAAATGGAATCTGTAAACATCCAAGCAGAGATCCAGGGGATTAAAACCTTCATTGAAAGTATGTGCAACAGACTGAAGGAAGAAAAAGATGGGATTTCAGACCCTGAAGACAGAATTTCAGCAGTGATGATAAAAAGAGACATCTCAAAAATAGCAAGAGACCCTGAGAAATCAATCCAACAGCTATAAGATGAAGCAAAGAGGAATAACATAAGATTGACTGGGGTCAAAGAGAAAGCTGGGGATAGAACAAATGTCCTAACAATCATAAATATATTAGTACCTAATATAAGAGCACCCAACTATGTAAGACAATTATTGGTAGACATGGAAAATCAAATGAGCAATAGCACAGTTCTAACAGGAGACCTCAGTACCCCACTGTCACAGAAAAACAGATCAACTAGACGGAAAATCAAAGAAATACCAGAATTGAACCAAGCCTGTGAATAAGTAGAGTTGATGTGGCTTACATGCCAAGGCTAGTGACCTGGAGAGATCCTGCAAGCCCAGCAGTGGCCTGGAGGAGAAGCCACACCCCGAGGCCCTACTGCCATCAGGGGAGCATTGGTGAACTACTACCGTCTCCAGTGCTCCAGAAACCCTGGCTCAGAATAATCCAGGTACCTAGTCCAATCCACTACACTGAGGGACTGGCAGCCAATGCAAGAAACACCTGGGAAGCAGCAATGGGCTGATTTGGAGGAACACAGGAAAATGTCAGACAAAGGAACAAAATATCATCTCAGACCTCCACACAGAACAAGTTCAAGAGACACAGACATAATAGAAATTATAAGTCACTTTCTGAAAAGATAACAAGTTAAATAAAGAAACAATTTAGTTCTTGTACTGTTTGATTAATTTCACATGCCCAGACTGGTCTGGGCAGCTATTTTGAAAATAACAGGAGGCAATATGGTAGTCATCGTTAATTTCCTATTATCTTGTTTTGAAGTCCTGTATTATTTTCATTGTTTTGTTTTTGGCTTTATTATATTTGATTTTGTTTGGTTTTATTCTCTTTAAAACAAAATTTTAAAACTTTTTACATAAATTGATGAATTAAATTTGAATTTATCCCAATAATAGAAAAAAATGAAAACTTATATAGTCATAGCATTATAAAATAATCTTCATTAAATTATTGTTATATAAGAAAACAGGAAACTTAAAATGAAAGGGAACATCCTTATTTTGATAAAGTATGCATAAAATCTTCCATCCTATGCTTAATGATGAAGTATTTAAACTGTTCATTTTGAGACTTAAAGAAAAAATATCATAGTTACCAGCTTTGCATAAAATTCTAGTGGCAATGTTAAACGATGAAACAAAAAGTTACAAATAAGCAAAAACATAAACTGTGTAGGGATAAAAACTTCCATTATTTTTGGTTAACATGATTTTATGTTTAGATTTTCCAAGCAAATATAGACAAGAAAATATTACAATTAATAAGAAACATACCCAGGACTTTGTATACAAGTAAATACAAAAATATACTGAATTCCCTGATGCTAAAATGAAGTGTTTTAAAAGCTATGATTCAAATGAATATATAAAACATTGAAGAAACTTCGCAGAAATATACAATGTCTATCAGGCATGTCCAACCTATGAATCAAGAGGACTATGAGGTATGATAAAAAAATGGGGAATGTTGTTGCTAAGTGCCATCTAATGGAAAGGCAGACTTGTAAAAATATTATGATGTGTTCTCATCCACCTACTTCCTACGTCTGACACCATGTGACTCTTGGCTCTTCTCCAAAGTTAAAATGATAGCAAAAGGAAACCTTTCTTTAATGCGTGCAGAATCTTGAAATGGGCACACCGGGGCAATTAAAGACACTCATGCAAAAGGACTTTCAGAATTGCTTCAGAAAGTAGTAAGAACAATGTGATAAATGTGTTTGAAGTGAAGGGGACTATTTTGATGGGGAGTAATGACAATGTGTCTTTTACTATAATGTTTGAATTTAAACACTAACTGTATTTTTCCACTCACATCCATTATGTTACTTTTTAGTGATATTTTTCATTACCTAAGAACATGGCACTGGAACATAGTCAGTATGAATAACAATGACACACTGTGTAAGGGATGGCACCGTGTGGTGTTACTCCACGTCCTGGACCCACAACACACACTTCATGTCGTTCTCTTTTTTATTTATTACTATAATAAAATATCTAAAAGGAAAAGGAAATTTTGTTATTTATATACATTAAAAATATTTCATATTTTATATGCAGCTCAAGACAACTTCTCTCCACTCAATGCAGCCCGGGCAAGCCAAAGTTTTAGACACCCACAGTCTATAAAATTATCTATAATTATTGAAAAAAATTGAATAATTAAGGATATGTCATAGTCAAGGGTTATAAAATCCTATACTGTACATATGGCTGTTCTTCCTAGATGGCTACACTGAAAATTCCCAGTAGAGATGCAAGTACGTTCTATTGTGGGTTGCAGTTTGACTCTTCTAACAATAGATAGAAATGCAACAGACCAAAAACAGGCAGAAAATCATGAGGAATAAAAGCAAAGCTGGAGCTCTTTGCAGACATATTCCAAATTTTTATAATCACAATGGTGATCTTGCAGGCTAACATACCTAGGAGTGACATTTTAGTGCAGTGAGGAAAGGGTAGTATTATTAACACATGAGGCTGGATCCGCATAATACACGCTACTCTCAAAAACAAATTTCAGATCTAAATGTGGAATGTAAAAACTTTAAACTTCTCCATAGCCTTGGAATAAATAAACATTTTCATGAGTATATCATTAAGTATAGTTGCCATGTTGTACAGTGGGACTCTTGAATTTTTTCCTACTAGCTGAAATTTTGTATCCTTTGATCTATGTCTGCCTCATCCTGTAATTGCAACACTTGGCAGACTGAGGCAGGTGGATCACTGTGAGTTCCAGGCCAGCCTGGGCTCTATAGTCAGTTCAAGGTCAGCCTGAACTGCACAGCAAGACTATCTCCAAAAAAATTTTAAAAAAAGTAATTATAATTATACTACAAATTTCTTTTAATTCATTGAAAAGATCAGTTGGTGCTTATATTGGTTGATTAATTTTGCTTGCCTGTATCTTGTAATCTGATCAACTACTTTGAAATCAATAGACAATATATTAATCATTCTTAATTTATTATCCTATTTTGAAACATTGTTTTTATTATTGTTTACTTTTCTCTCTTTAAAAGAAAAAAATTGCCATCTTAACAAATTTATAAATTCCACTTCTCTCTTCTTTCCCTTATCAAGTAATCCTGCTTCCTCTCTTTTAAAAAAGGATCTACCCATTTCAGAGCCATGACCTGGAAATTAAGCACAAACATCTAATCCATAATAGCCAAAGACATCAAGCAAAGGGGAGAAACCCCAAAAGCCTCACCCAAAGGGGTAGTATCTGGGGCACGCTTTGACTGTGTGCCATCAGCGAGACCCAGCAGGGATTCCACCTCAGCTTAAAGGACTCAGCCAAAAAATCAGGACTAAACAAACTCTGCCTTTTATCCTTCACTTGCCCATTTAAAAAATTGTCTTACTACTCAAAAAAATCCTTGCTCCTTACCGAGAAAAAAAAAAATGTCTACCTGTGCTTTCAATTCTCTTGAGGCTCGGGACGGGCAGAATCCTTTCCTTTGCCTTTTTCAAAGGTTCCAGGCCCAACCTGTTTTCCCCCCTTGGCTTGAAGCCCTTTGTCCATCTTCAAAGACAAAAGTGGGGCATTTTCAAATCTTTGTCTTCTCTGTCCTCTGCTTCCTTTGTCTTCTCTCTGAGTCTGACTCTCCTGCCTTCCTCTTTCTCTGACAAAGAACCTCGCTATAACATTGAGCGTACCAGAGATTCTGGGAAATTATCTTCATATATTCAATATAATCACAGCTACAAAGTCCCATTTACTATAGAAGGAACAGGTTTTAAGAAGGAGGATGTGGACATTTTGAGTGGTAATTATCCTGCCACCAAAATCTCCAGACTCACCTGGAAATTAAATGTACTTCCTTTTGAAACTAAACAGACGATTGCACAGTATATATGGAAACTCTGACATGCAAAACCAACTCAGAAAAGTACTAAGGATTATAACAGAAAAGGACTTTACTGTCAGATATGAAAACATGTGACATCATAATAATTAAAATAATGTAGTAAGTTCACAAGAATAAATTTTCTAATACATATATGTACATGTAATAAGTATAGCTCATGAAAAGAAATGACATGTCAGATCTAAAAGAAAGAGGCCAGTTATTCAGTAAATTTTGCTGTGAGAATAGGTTAATCATTTGGAAAAATGTTGGGATTAAAATTAGATCAATACTTCCTATCACATGTCAGAATAAACTCATGATGGATAATAGCATGAAATATACAAAACTAATAGTTTTTAGAATATTTTACAGATGAATAGATTTTATGATGCACTGAATGAAAAATAACTTTCTAAATGTAAAAAAGGAAGAAATCAAAGGGAAATTTATAGCTTTTACTGCATTAAGATGCATACACTTAAATTTACAAACATTAAAAAATGCCATAAATAGGATTAAAACTATTGGAAAAATATTTTTCAATCATGCTACATACAAAACTTTAGATAGATTAGTAAAGCAAAAATCTCATTAAGAAATTAAGCAAAGAAACCTGAACTTACAAAGGAAAAATGCAAATTATTAACAAATACATTTTAAAATATTTAAACAGTTCAGCTCATTAAAGAAATGCAAATTAAGGCAACTATAAAATGCCATTTTCCTCTTCCAAATGAGCAAGATACTTTTTAAATTTGATATGTATCATCCAATATTTGCATGAGCACTTTTATACAGACCCTCATACAGCATTTAGTGCAAGTAGAAGCAAAGAGTTTTTGAAGATATTTAGTAACATTTTATGAAAGGCCATAAAAATACATAAGTTGCAACTCAGAAGTCTAAGTTAAATCTAACACTAGTACAAATACTTTTTCATGAGTGTTTTTTGTCACAAAATAATAATAATAGTAACAACGATAACAATAATGAAATCACCAACTCTTCCACCAGGGATAGAATGGTTAAATAAATTATTATATTCACTAGAGTACATGCAGGTATTAATTTAAAATTTCCATTTTACAAGAATATTTAAATGTATGGGAAATTGTTCAAAATACATTAAGTGAAAAATAATGCTATAAACCTACTCTAAATATTTTAAAGTATATAAATATATTTGAAAAAAGGCTAAATACAAAAATACTATGTTTAGATTGTGAAGTTCAACAGCATTGGGATAGAGGTTAAGTTTTTTGAATTGTGTTGCTATTGTAAAAAAGTCATAAAATATCCCTTCTTTATCTAAAAGCAATATGTCCCAACACCCCCATGGGATGCTTGAAATCCCAGACATTACCAAGTCCTATATACATAATGTTTTTCCTGAATGTACATATCTATGATAATGTTTATTTTATAAATTCATCAAAGAAAGACATTCACAACAATAGCTAATAATAGAACAGGTATAGCAATACACAGTAATAGAAGTTATATGCACATTCTCTGTCTATCTCTCTCTCTCTCTCAAAATATCTTATTACACTACATTGTTCCTCTGGTGATGATGTGAACTTTTACAGTGGCTACTTGGTGAGTTGACATGGTGGCAAAGATGAAAGCACTGTGACAGTGTTGGACCACTGCGTAAGGGTTACTTGAATACAGTTCCATGATAACACAGCAATGGATCTGCCAACCAAGACGGCTACTGTGGCTAATGAGCAGGTGGTATATACATGTGGATGCACTGGACAAAGGCATGATTTGCATCTCAGGCAGGAAGGAGCTGAAAAGCACAACATTGTGTCATGCAACTAGAATTATGTGCAACTTAAAATTTTGGAATTTTCCATTTAATATTTTCAAACCACAGCTGACCTCAGATAACTGAAACTATAGAAAGTGAAATCACAAAAAAGGTAATATGAAGTTTAACAATCAGAGGAAAAATAGTAGATAATGTTGCTTGAAAAATTATCAAAATAATAGTTCAAAAAGATTATAGAACAATTAGATTGCTTCCAACTAGATGTTGATTTTTAAAAATTTCATCTTTCTGCCTCCTTCCTTCTCCAACAAAAGTTATTCTACCAGAATGTTTCAAATCACTTAGGACACTCTGTCCTGAGAATGGATACCTTGCTCTAGTTATTCTGGCCTAACAAACCCAGCTAGTGTTTTGATTCCTACCAATGAAATTTTTAAATACACCTGAGCCATGATAGGAGTTCCACTTCCCTACCTAGAATGATAAATCCCCAGCTTTTGAGACAATTTTCCCATTTCATTCCCTTAGACAGATTTAATGGACCCTGGAACAATGCCATAACCATATTCATTGGTGATGACAGCATAAGCTGAGCTCAGATCCAAAGAGAAATTTTTCAAAATAGACAGTAATTGAGAAGGAAAAGTCAAAAAGAAGATAGGATCCTGATTGAAATGGTTGTTTTTAAATGTGTACTTTAGCTCTAGTCAAGCGTTTGCTGCTGTGTAAGATGTAATTCCTCTTTGTGCGATGCCTGCGTGGCCTCCCATGATTGCTCTGTTTCTTCACAAAGCTTTCTTCCTACATGTTTGCAATTTCACATTGATTTACTTTTCGTCTATTCCCTTTTGAAATTCTGTAGATGTCCACTTACACATGGTTAAAGATGGCTAGTCCTGTTTAGTGGTATATTTCATTTTTAAGTTTCCAAGTTGAAATTAAGACTGTCCTTAATTGCTTTTTTTTATTGTTTAGTCTACAAGCACTTAATGTTGAAATTTCACAAAAGATGTGCTCCTGACCATGTATGGCTAGCATCATGTTGCATTGTGTGATATTAAATAAATTAAGTCTGAAATATTTTTAAACTATCACTCTCTCACCTACCTCTACAGGAATTTTTGTTTGGGTCCTGTATACCTACAACATTATGCAGAAGTTAACATTTTTAAATGTAACTGATGGACTTGAGGAAAATACAGTCCCAGCAAATTGAGAAAACAGTAGAAGCAAGGACATTTTCATCTTCCTCTTGCTCTTTTTTGAAGCAGATCATAAAACTTTCATTCTAGAGGTTCCACATTTGTTACCAGAGGAATGGAACATCTTTATCCTTGGCACAGACATACCAAGAAAAATCTGGGGGGAAAAAACTCAAAAAAAGCAAAATAAGCCTTATTAAATTTCCTCATGAAGTTTTTATCATATGATCATATTCCTTTCATTCTCCAATCATATTTTTCTATAACGAATCTCTTCTCCAAGAAACTTAGCATATAGGTTTCTTGTTTTGAGGGGAGTGGTCTTCATTTCAAAAAGCTTCCATGTCACATAATTTTATTTAATAAATTTGTATTTCCCACTTTAACCTGTCTTCTGTTATGGTATCTCAGCCATCATATCATGATAAGTGAGAAAATAAATTTTATCTTCACTTTATAACAAAAAAAATATGAGGGTGTGCATAGATTGGAACATGAGCTAGTTATCTAGAAAGTATTCTGTCCATATGTTGGTTAGTCTGTTTATTCTATATGTGGTCAGTTCTGTTGGTTCTATGAATCAATTAACTGGTAACTAGTGAATTTAGTCTGGATTTGGTATGACTATAGAGGACATAATCAAATGAAAATTTGAATGTCATTCCAGTAACTGGGTAACCAATTGTCATTATTATGGTGTTAGCAATGTCTCTGTAGATCAGAGTAAGATAATTGCCAAGTTCTAAAAGTTGGTTGATGTGTTGATTTGTTGTATACACACAAGGGATTACACTTGACTTGTTCATTCTTTCTCTTTCCACTTCTACAACATTACAATCTAAATTGCATCCAACCTTTTGTACATTTGTCCTGAGTTCATTTCATGGTAACTACACTATAACACATTCAGTGTCAAATCTGTACATTTCGATTACACAGAACACAAAGCAGACAGGCTCCTGTGTGCTTGTGAAACAAATACCACCAAATGTTTCCATTTGTGAGCCCAAGATTACTGCGGAATTTCAAATATTCCTGTATTTCTAAATGACAAAAAGGGGATGTCTTCAGAGTCAAGGGAAACATGTCTTTTTTGTATTTATGAAAATTGTGATAATATTTTTACATGCTTACTAGAATCTGGCTTTAAGTATTTCTTAAAATGTTTTCAGTGGAAATTTTGCAGCTTGGTCTTGTTCCAGGAAACTGAGTAACAATAAAAATTAACTGACTGGTCCAATTTTATGGCCTGAAAGTAAAAGAAATTTAGAGATGCAGAAAAAGAAAAAAAAGCAGAAAATGGTGCTAATTTCTTAAAATTCATTTTAAAGTCCACTTTAGTCTTCTAAGTCCTTATTCTGAAAACAAGGCAATAAAATTTGCATGACATAAGTATATATGTGGTTAGCTATTTAGAACTAAAAACAATCCTGGCACTGATTTATGGAGTTCTTTGACGTGACTAAGGGTGAAAAGGTTTCTTTTGCTAAATATAATGACAATCATACCTAAGAAAGTTGTTCACAAAACTCTTAACTTTGCTAAAAATCAGGCCTGGAACACTGGCAACCAGTCATTTGGTCCATAACAGATGCTTTTCTTTTTCTCACTTTTTTTTTTTAAATAATCTTGTTAGCTGTTTTTTTTTTTGTTTGTTTGTTTTGCTTTCATTTTGTTTTGTCTTTTTGAAACAGGGTCTCACTATACAGTGCAGGGCTGGCCTTGAGCTCACTTTGCAGTTCAATCTGATCTCAAATTTGCAGTGATTCTCCTACCTCAGCCTCCTGAGTGCTGGGATTTCAAGTGTGCACCACGGTGCCTGGCTTTTTGTTTTGTTTATTGCAACAGGATCTCACTATGTAGTTCAGGCTGGCCTAAATTCCCTCTGTAGCCCAAGCTGGACCCCTGCTTTAGCCTCCCAAATGCTGGGATTACAGGTATGCACTACCATGTCCAGCAATATTTGTCTTTTTGAATGCTGAGAGTTGCTATATGAAGGAACCATTTTATATATAATGTTTTCCAATAAAAGAATAGACATTTTTACATGATTTTATGAGAAAGATTTTCATTGTTTTTTATTCTGGGGGGAGTTGAGAATGTTTTGGGGTTTTGAGGGTTGTTGTTTCTAAAAGAGTTTCTCATTATGTGGTTCAGCGCTTAAACTTGAGATCTTCCTGTCTCAGTCTCCCACATTCTGAGGTTACAGGCACGTGCCAACACACCTAACACCTAGATCACATAATTTCAACTCAATATAAATATGGAATTTTCTGCCATTGAATCAGTAACTTAATATGTATTTGCTTGTTTGTGGGTATTTGTGTGTGTTTGCATGTGTGTGTGAAAAAGAGAGAAAGTGTGTTTAGTCATTGACAAAAGAATTAATTTTCCTGGATCTGAGTTGCTCATCTACAAGTATTTCATATGAAGTCCAAGACTCTTCCTTTCCAGAGTGAATTTGGGAGAGGTTGCTGATAAAGTAGAGAAATGAAACACAACATAAAAAATTTCATATTTATGGTATATTTATACTGTGTATTAACATTGAGAAAAATAGTATTTTAGTTGCGTACTCAAGGCAGGAAGTTAATCAGAAAGTAGACAAATGGATATTAGGCAACAGAATTCAAATGCTAGGAAGTATCTCCTACCTCTTTCTGTCTAGTGAGATTATGTTGAGGAGAGTGGATGATCCAAAATTTTGTTCTGAGAACATGAGTGATTTGTCACCCTAAATATATTTTCAAATTCTAGATTTAGACAGATCATGAAGTGAATAGGCAAATTGGGGAATGCTTTTTATTTTAATTTAAACACACAAATTAGGCCCTTTGGAATTTTTCACAAACACTTTTGGGGGTATAATTAAAGTACTGGGAAGCTAACCTATCTCCTTATTTTCTGATTTTGTACATTCAAACCATTAGATTTTAGCATAAAAGTAACAGAAAGCATGAATAAAATAGATTTTAAGTATGATATCTTTAAATAACAAATTCATCACTGAACTCTGATAGCAGAATTTATATATGGGGCTTTATTTGCATATATCTCTAATATATTTATATCCTTTTGGACATAAAAGGATACCATCTACTTTTGGCAAGAATACTTCTTCCAAAAGGAAAATAAATAAATAAACAGGGAAGGGGGAACAGAATTCTTACATGGCAAAATAATCTAAATAAGCAGTGATTCTAAGTGACTCTTGGCATTAACCAGGTTTATTATTTATGCATCACTGGCCACATACACAGTACTAAGTCAGGGAATCTAAAGTGTACAAACATCCTAAGAGGGAATTTTTACCATCAAACTCTTTATACATGAGTAGAAAAGAGAAGAGAAATTCTATTTAGAGAGTAGTTAAATTGGAATGATCTACATGCTTCCTTCACTCTCTGGCATGTTTGTAGGCCAACTCAGTTATTTAACAAATATTTATTTAGTGCTTACTACATATCAGCTCTGGCTCAGATGCTAAGGGCACAGCAGTGAATATGACAGGAGAGTTAATACTGTCTATAGTGAGTTGAACTGAGGCTCATAAAAGATAAGCCCTCACTGAAAAGCTGTGTAACCTTATGTGTAATAAGTGTCATTCCAAATATAATTAAGGAAAGGCTCTAAAGATGAGATCATCCTGGATTAGGGTGAGCCCTTAATCCAGTGATTTATGGCTTCCATAAAAAACTGTACTTCTTAGGGACAGAAAAGAAGACACAGAGACAAAGACAAAGACCATGAGAAGACAAAAGCAAAATTTGGCTTTCTGGAGGCAAGCCACAAGAAGCTATGAGTGAGGAGAGAATCCAGCAGTCCCTCTGAGCCTCCTGAGGAACCAGCCCTGTCCACAACTCAACTGTGGACTTCTGCCTTCAGAACGCAGAGAAAAGGAATTTCTCTTAGGGCACCTAGTTTACAGTGGTATGTACATCAGGCCCAGGAGAATAAAACATTGTTTTTTATTGAGTTTAACTCCTAATATGAGGAGATAGAAATTAAACAAAATAAGTAAGTAAAACATATAGTGTGTTTGACAGCAGTAAGTGTTGTAGAGGTAAACACAACAGAAAAGTGGCACAAGAAATGGAAATTATTATCAGTGGAATGATACAACCAATGAGAATTATAGACCGGGAGAGTTTAGCTAGGCTTTCAGTAAAGAAGCAATGCTTCACAAAAGAAGCAGATAGGGTTTAATTTGAAAAAAACAAAAAGGCAAGATATAAACAGAAAAATTGATGAAACAGATTGCAAAAAGGTAACACTGTAATGTGGATGATTTTAAGTATAAGTGGAATGCACAAAGTTCACAATGAGGAGATATGTTTTGGTGGAAGAAAATTCTCCCAGCAAATAAATTCAAAGAAGATCTCAGTTGAAGGAACTTTGTAGTTTACATGATCCACCATTAAAGTTTCTAAACTACCTGTAGTAGTAGAACTTACAGAAGCCTGCTACTCTCCTGTACTCAGGAAGTTAAAAGGATAAATAAGAGAGTGCCAGGACTCACTGTTAGTCAATATCTAAGTTTATAGAGCAAGACTTGACCCTAGAAGTTGGGTATCTAACTTTCCTCCAATGCTTCGTACTCTTCTCTTGACCTACACAGGGAACCTATGTTTCACAAAAGTATCTCAGAGTTCCATATATTTCAGATATGTCAGATTTCTTTCTACCAGATTACAATGATCTGGTTCTTCTTTTCTTTTCTGTTTTCTTTTTTTACTCTTTGTTTTTTCTTCTCTTTTTTCTTTACTTTTTATTTCTTTTCTCTCTCCTTCCTTCTCTCCCTCCTTCCTGCCTTCCTTCCTCTGTTTATTCTTTCTTCCCACCCTTCATCTGTTTCTTAGTTTTGTCTCTCCTTTTTTTTTCCTTTGTGCTGTTGCTCATATGATTTCCAGTTGCTTAACTTCTTTCTCTCTCTATCCTGTTCGTGACATCATTGCCAAATTCTTCAAATCTGCACTACTCAAGTCTTTTCATGTCTTCAAAAAATAGAGCAGAACTACCATCTCACATACTCTTAAATGTCCTATATTAGTAGTATGTATCACCAAAAATGTAGTTTCAAAGACTGCAGTAAACTTTGGACCCTCAACACAATGTTATCTAATGGAGAATGGATGTTATCTAAAACATCCAAAATTAATTGTACTACATTTCTCATCACCTATGTCATTTCCAGTACTAAGTGTTATACTTAGTAATGAGTTTTTAGCTTGCCATTATCTTTATAAACCATGATGTGGACATTAAAAACTATTCTTTATATTTAAATTTTCATCTAGAAATGTAGTAAGTATACAACATGATTTCTAACAATTATCTGATAAATCAAAGCACTGTACAAAAAGCTATGGTATGTTGGCTATAATTTCTCTTTATGTGGACACTTATTCAGTTGTTAAATTTTGAGTAGTCATTCAAACCACTTTGAGTTTTTGTTATTTTAATCCGTATTTTCTATAAGACTAGCATAAAACTTTCTCTTTTGCTATCCGAAATTGTGATATGTCATATTTATGATATTTTCCTGGCTATCCATTTAACAAACTTCTTTTAAACAAGATTGATTTCAAAGAGCATCAATCACATTTTTAAAACCACTCTCTCTTCTAATGGTTACTACTTCAGTCTAATCAAATGCAAAACATGTATCGGATCAACCGTAGCAAAATTTTTCTCAGAAATGTCGGTTTTTTTCCTCTTTACCTAACAATTTTGTCAGGTTTTTTCAGAAAAATCTGTTTATATCTAATTTTCTGGTATCATTAACTTTCTACTAAAGTTAAACATTAAGTGTTTATCAAGTTCAATGATACATCAGTTCATTTAATCTTGGAGAGTGACTCTGTGCAGCGTTTCTCCTAGAAATAAACTTTGTCAGCAGTAAAAATAATAATTTTGACATTTTTTGTCCAGCAACTAGTAGAAGGTTAAGCCATTTCAAGTCATACATAAAAATATGGCAGATAATGTGCTGTTGTACCAAATTGCAAGAATATGCTAGAGGTAGACACAGCCTCAGTTCTATAAGAGAACAATGCACTTCCAGTGCGAGTTATAAAAAGAGATTCTAAAAGAGTTTTCATATTATCTCAACTGTTTCATTGTCAAGAAGAAGGGTGTAGGCAAAGTCTGGTGCTAATAGAAACAAGAGCTGTGATGCTTGCAAATGTGGGAAAAGAGACAAATGTACTGGCAGTCACTTTGCAACTATAGACCTACACTTACACACATACAGGGAATATGATTGTGCCTATGGTAATTGCATATCTAAGTGCTGTCAGAAATAAAATGGGGCTGTATGTTTCACCAGATATCAGTGAACTTCAGAATTATTTTTCCTTTCTCTAACGAGACCTTTACTTGTTAACTCCAAAGTAGAGATATCATTTAGAAATATAAGGATTTCCTGCCAGGGGACAAAAACAATGTGAAAAAACAAAGGATAAATATTTCAGAAAAGAGATTAGATAGAGCCACATGAAACAATAGGAACATGATTAAGACACACAGAAAAACTCCATGTATAGCATTAAATAAAAGTCACAATAACTGTAGGGAACTATCACATGCTAACACTTGCCCATTATATTATAAATAACTGGAAAGTCAGAAAAATAGAAGAGAGGAGAAGGAAGAAGGAGGCAGAGAAGGGAGAAAGAAGAGACGAAAGAGGAGGGAAGGGAAGGAAACGGGGTGATGGGGGACGAGAGAAACTTTCAGAAGAAAGACTAAAGGCAGGCAGAGGACTGAGATTCCTGAGAGAAGCCAACAGTTAAGTTGAGCCTTATGACTCTGCCTGCTTACTACCTGGAGGCAGGTTTCAGAATATAGCACAGGAAGATAACACTGAAATAAATCCTAAAATGGCGTAGGAGTGGGACAGTAAGTTGGAAGATAGTGATCTGAGTTTAAGGAAGTCAAAAAGAAGATTTTTTGTTGTTGTTGTTTATTTGTGTTTGTGTGTGTGTGTGTGTGTGTGTGTGTGTGTGTGTGAAAAAGGAGTGGAGTGGCATAAATAAGCAGAAAAACAAAACCTTGGGAAGTCTACAAAAAATCACCTCGAGGTTTATGCTGGCCTCCACAATTGTGGGGAAAGAACTTCCTAGCGTCTTGAGGAAGAATCAGTGAAAAATAATAAGAAAGCAGCCAGTTGACCAATTCTTGAATTTAAACAAATATAAGAATAGTTTTGTCCAAACCAGCCAGACTTGACTTTGAAACACACACTAAAGGGAAAAAAAATGTGTAGAGTTTTTAAAAGGTCACATTTAAATATTAAGCTGACTTAGTTACATGCAAAAAAGTTGCTCTAGACCTGGATACCAAAACCCGAAATCAAATTTCAAAGGGATAACAAAATTCAACACTCTTCAAAAGATTTTAACAAAATCCAGAACCCGGCCAAGCAAAATTCATCATTTCCAGCATAAGAACCAAAATTAACCAGGTATGCAAAAAATCAGGATAATATAACTACAAGAAAAAGAACATAAACAGACACAAATATAATAGCTATTATAGAATTAATAAACCATGACCTAAAAAAAGCTCTTATAAGTCTTATAAGTCTTACGTGCATAAGGATATCGAAAACAACATAAACATTCTGATGTGGACAATGTTATCAAAAACAGGATGAACATTCTGATAAGATTGAAAAACATATGGAACATCTAAATATGAAAATAATCTATTACCTGAAGTGAAAAATACACTGCATACATTAGATACTAGAAAAGAATTTAAAAACTGAAATAACTGTCCCATAACATAATACAAAGAAAAAGTAAATTGGAAAAAATAAAAATTATGTGACAATTAATATGAAAAATGTTTTTAAGTGTAGATCAGTTCATTTCACTCCCAATTTTAGAGGGAGAAAGGGAAAGAAAAAAAGAGAGAAAGCATCAAGTAATATCATAAAGTCTTACACTGAGGCAGTTATCAGAGGCATCAGGGCAACACATTGCAGATCAAAAATGAACTTGAAAATCCAAAGCAGGTTATCTCTATAATTTTGCACTTCACATTGTAAACTTGCCAATATTGATTCATTTCCATGTCTTAAGTTGTTTCAGACTTAGATGTTTGTAAAATGCTGCCCATATCCACAGACACGAGATAAAATGTTTCATCACTAAATTAACTATGATTAAAAAATAAGAAATTTAGAAATAGGATAGAAAGATTAATATGCATTTTTAAGAATTTTGGCATCCACAACCATTGTGCTGAGCATGTAGAAACATGAATATGTTATGAAATATTTTATTTCATATTTGGATATAACTAATTAATTTCCCTGCAAGAAAGCATTTTTTTTCAAGCTGTTCTGTTGTCGTTACTTTTTAATTTTGTTTGTTTGTTTTGGTGAAGTATGATTTTTTTCATTTCTTTTTGCTATATTAATAGATCAAGATCTCAGCGAGACCCTGGACCTGGACTTTAGGACAGGAAATACACAGAGCAGAGTAGAAACAATCAATCTAGAACCAACATGATATGTGATGGGAAGTGAAGGAGGGTTATTGATTGCTATACACCATAATCTAACAAAAGCAGATGTGATATGAAAATTATATGAGTGCATGTATGCATATGACAATGTTTCTTTTTTAATTTTTTTATTTATTTTGGTCTTTTTGAGACATGATTTCACTATGCAGTTCAGGATAGTTGGCTTTTTTTTTTTTTTTAACTAGGTATCAAATTCACAACCTTATGCCTGCCAGGCCGGCACTTGTGCCACTGAGCTAAATCCCCAATCTGGTTCATGTTAGTTTTGAACTCACTTTGTAGCCCAGGCTGGCCTCAAACTCACAGCGATTCTCCTGCCTCAGCATCCTGAGTGCTGGGATTACAGGTATGTGTCAACATGCCTGCCTGATGACAAATGTTTCTTATTTTGCTTATTCCAAATGTTGAAACTTATTTTGATGTCTTTAATGCTTTCATAAATTCTAAACATTCTGGATGTTAAGCTCTTACTCTCTATTCTGGTGGTTTTTGTGCCATGCTTTTATATTCACTCTCTGTTTCAACTTTGATCTATTCTAGGTGTGATCTTAAAATCTGAGTTCTTTGAAGCTGCTTGCTCAGGCAACTTTATTGGTTTCTTCAAATGCTTTCAATATTCATTGCTCACTGGAATGGCCTGGTGTTGTAGTTAAATTCAGAATTGTATATTTGCCCAGCCTCTCAGCCAGCATGACCTACCTTTCATTTCAGAGTTTTTTTTGAACTCTGTAAACTATGAATTCCTTAAATCTAGAAAAGTCTCCTGACAGTGTCCTCTGATTTTAGAAAACTAAAGTGTAGAGGATGATATGGTCATTTTTTTTCTCTTGAGTTTTCAGAATTTAAAAAAAAATCTAATCAGTTCTTAATATTGTCCCAAAGAATATTCAATAACATACCTTATTTCATTATCTCCTGTGTTTCTTGACAAATAAAATCAGTGGTTGGCATTTGGGCAGTACATTTTCTAACAGAAGGATATTCATGAAACTGAAAGTCATCTTTACCACTACATTGCACTTCACCACTATATTCATTTTAGAATCATTACTTCTTAGTCTAAGTAGTCAGAAAGGAGAACATAATAAAGTTAATTTTGGATAGATGCTATTTCTGATATTAATGTAAAAATATATTAATCAGGTAAGGTACCATGCCTGAGACTTGTGAGTCTCATAATGAACTGTGAAATACTGAAGGACACTTTTATTTAAAAATAATAATATACTATATGTTTCTGAAATTGTACTTATCAAAACTGTAATTACATATTTTGTTTGAATAATTATTTATTTAATAATTTTCTCTCCTGGATAGTAAGATCATAGATGAGATACTGCATATGTTATTTTAACTCTAATATTACCCAAAGACATGAACATATTATACGTTCAAAATATTTATTCACTGGATTAGAGACTACTGTAACCACTGGCTCTCATAAAATCATACTCTTCCCTCCAAACTAATCATGGGACATAGTGGGACGGGGATGGAGGATGGATTGCATGAATGGACAATTAAGAGCATCTTTGAAGAGTGGAGCAAACTACCATTGTATGGAGGTTTTCTCTAAAAGTCAATCCTGAAATAAAGATTTAAGTGGAGGCTAGTTTAATTGGAAAATAACCTAAGGAAGCACAGGTGGAGATTGATAAAGTTAGACAGAAAGGAAAGGAATCGATAAACGGTAAAGAAAGCATCAGTGCTGGTACGCCTGTTAGGAAACTCATCATCCCACCAAAGAGAACTGGGGAATTTGTATACAAACTGCCATCACTCATGGATACACTCCTGAAGAGTTAATTCCCCCTGCACTTCTGCCTTGGTAGACATGTACACAGAATAAAATCCAGAAACCAAAGGAAACTTCTCAGGCAAAAATACTGATAGTGGCAGTTGAGACATCTGACACTGAGAGGGTAAGACAGGAAAAGATGAATCTTGGGCATCAATAGTGATTACTGTAAGTGGCTCCCTCAAAGCAAAAATAGGAATAGTAGGCTCAAAAAAGGGAATAGAGTCTGGGCAACAAGCAACTAGAGGAAAATTAAATTGTCTTTTGCTCTAAATACCTAACATGGACTTTTGCTGTCAAAGTGTGGAGCAAATGCCAATCCCACTGTTGCCTGGGAGAAACCATGATATACTCACTGACCTCAATACAGATGTCCTTTGACTAAGGAGTGAAGTACTGTCTTTCATAATGTGTGTGGCATTTGAGGGATCTCTGAGAGCATTGCATTTTTTTTTATTTTTTTATTTTAAAAAAGCAAAACATAAAAAAGGATAGAAATGATACAGAATTTCAAAAAATAGTAGAACATTAATGCTAATTAATATATTGCATATTATTATCTTAGAAGTAGTTGTTTAGGTCACAAGATTTAGGCACAAAAAATGATCAAACAATCAAACAATGAAAGCACAAATTATTTTTTTACATGAACTAACAGATTAGTAGCCTAGTTATCTGTCATATATCTATATATATGTATATATACACATATAATCTCTTCCCTTCTTCCTTCTCTCCTTTCCCCATCCCAGTTGTTCTTTCCTTTTGAGCAGTTTCTTTCCCTTTCATTATCACAATGTGCACCCACGTTTATAGCAGAACGATTTATAATAGCTAAATCTTAGAAACAACCCAAATGCCCATCAACCACAGAATGTAAAAAAAAAAAAAATGTGGTATTTTTATACAATGGAATATTACTCAGCTATAAAGAAGGGTAATCTTCAGGCTTTTATAGGTAAATGGAAGCAAATTGAAACCATACTAATAAGTGAAAAATATCAAATTCACATTTCTAAATATTGTATTGTTTCCCTGATGTTTAAAAAAAAACCTGAAAGAGTCATAAGATCCAAAATGTATAATAGATATCAGGATAAGGACATTGCATTTTGCTGGAGGATGAGGACATGAGGAGTAGAACTTGTATTCTATAAAGAATTAGAATTCATTGCATTCTTTTTATCAGTTACCAGGGAGGCGAATCTCCAAAACAGTACTTAGAATTCTGCCTTAAATCTGGCTGAGGCCACACACATAGAAAAATGATGATTCCCCCAGGGCACTCCTGGTAGCCTGGAAAAATTCTTTACAAGGCAAAGGCTAAACCTAGTATCAGTCCTTTAATGACCAAAACAAAAACTAATTTCCTTTAGTGTCTCTAAGCATCACAAGAATCAATGTGCATATTACTATATTTAATACTCTATATATCTTTAAGCTACACCTTACTTTGATTACGATTTATATTAATTTTCTATTATTATAATAACAAATTAGTAAGCCACTTAAAACAACAAAAGTTTACCATCTTACGGGTCAGTAGGCAGACTGTCTAGAGGATAATCTGTTTCCTTTCTCATTAATGCTTTGGCAAAAATTAATTTCTTGTAGTTGTAGGTCTGAGGTCTCCATTGTCTCAGTGTCAGTTGAGGGCAATTGTCAGCTTGTAGTGGCCATACATCCTTGTCTCTGGGCATCTTCTTTTATATGCAAAGCTACTAATGTTGTTTTCTGAATCCTGTTTATGTTTTCAATCTCTTCTACCTTTTCTTCAAGCGTATGATTCTGATTGGCTAGTCTGCTATTCTCTTCCACTTTTTAAGTTCCTATGTTATCACATTAATTTCACCCAGATAATTCAGGATACCCTCCATATTCAAAGGTACAAAACCTCAATTCCTCCAGCAAATTCCTTGTGTCAAATACTATGAGTCTAAGTCATTGACTTTAGAGGAAGATCAAGATTTAGAAGAGGAATATAGAATTGTTTTCTATTCTAATGACAATTTTTATTGGCTTTGTCACTCAGAATGAAACTTAAGCTCTAAGATCTTCCCTCAAGCAGTATGATGAATGTGTTCCTTTTCTGTTGCTGTTGTCACTCTGCTCCTTAAAGTTATCTCACCTGGGTTTGCTAAACATCCTCATAATTTAAAGTCTGCCCTAAATTTCCATTCTTCTAATTTGTTCCTCACACTATAATCAAATTGTGTTTCCAAATTAGCAGATCATGCCATTTTAATGTTTCTCCTTGGAGTGCAATTCAAGGGCCTTCCAATCTCATCTCAACTGTACTTGCAGTCCAGGCTCTAAACATCAGTGCAGCCATCAGACTTGACTGAAAATTCCAGGTCCAATATTTATTTGCTAAGTGATATTGGGCAATTCTTTTATGTTTAAATGTAACTTCTTTATCTGTATGTTACACAATACAGAATTTCCACCAGCATTTGAAATACTGTTGTTAGAAAATGTTTAATAGATTGTAGTTATTGTAATAACCTTTGCAAATCTCTTTACCCTACATGGCTCACTATGCAATCCAGACTCAAGCTGAAGTAGACACTCACTTCTGTCCTGCAGAGAAGCCACGTGTTCTTATGCCTCCAGAGTTCCTTTCATTCAACTTCCTTTATTTCAAGATCTTTCCGCCCATAGGTTAAACTAGAAAAATTCTGTATACCTTTCAAAACACAGGTCGAAATTTACCATTCTCTGAGGACTGCAAGTAGCCCTTGTTTTCAGGACTTACCTCCACCTACAGGCTCATATAACACTTCTTTTAAGAAAAATAGTATTTACCAACAGTGTCACAGCTTACTGCCTCTACTCTTTAGATGGTGAGCTTGCTGAGGCTAGCCTTGGTGTCTGACTCATGGTTTTGCTGTGCCCAGTACAGTGCTGGACTTGTGAACAGTACTCAGCAGATATATTTGGAATCAATTGACAACATAACGCACAGACCAAGTGAAAATACTAATCTGTGGTGTTTTCCTCCTTAGACATGAAAATTAAGGCAATCATTATTTGTAACATTTAGTCTTGCTATTATTGCAAATATTATTATGTATTTTCTTTCCGTGAGGGATAATAAGCCAAATATTCCCAGGTACAGTTTTCCTAGAGGTTTCTGCAAAAGCAAATTCAATATTCTATTTATATTCTCTTTTCTGAACCAAATGCTCATATTAAGGATGTTTATGTATATAAATATGAATAATAGCATTCTTATGGACAATCCTGTGATAAAAGCAAGTTAGAATTCAGGAAGATTTTGGTCCGAAAGCATATTTTACAAGTAAGCTTCTAAGGAATTATTTTAAACAACTGTGACAGGGAAAAATTATTTCAAACAACTGAAAAATACCTCTCTACTGTCCCGTTAATAGATGTACTTTAAAGAAAGCCAAGGGGAATTTTAAACTCCACATACATTTTGTGAACATTCAAATGAATATCTATGACTAATCTCAAGTGCATCTGAATAAAAAATAGGACAATTTTGATATTGCAAGTTGAATTATTAAGTAAAAATATTCAGTTATCAGATAGTTAATTAAGTGGAACTGACTGTATTCATTAAAATATTTGTTCCAAACAAATGTATTTAACATTCAGATATTATGCAGAATAGGTGACAATTGCATATCTCCATGGAGATCAATAATGGGATTCAGATCATTGTGTAAAGAGTCTGCAAGTTTAATGCAGAGAGAATGTCATTATTATTTCTCTCTTAATGATGGTCATTATGCGCAAACACTGATTGAATTCCATTTGTTACCTGCATTTGAGCTGAGAGGAATAATTACAATTTAAGTGTCTCCATTAAAATTCATAAAAGAATATGAATGCAAAAATTATACTTGAAACTGACAAAATATGCTTTGAGGATATAAATTGTGTTTTCCGATAGGTCTCTTAAAAGTATTAAAAATAGCTTTATTTTAATAAAATGACACATAAAGATCATGTGTTATCCTCACCTTTATGTTAATTTTAATACTGTAATACATGACTAATAATAAAAAGTAAAGAAATTAACATTTAAAAAGTAAAATTGATTGAACAATTACTATTACTTTTGAGGTTTGGGTCATAGTCATCTTTTTCTTAAAAGTGTTTTTAATTTCTGGATGATATTAAAATCCTGTTTTATCCTACATAGTGGTAATGTCCTCCTACCACTCACCACTGTGGATAGTGAACAAACCTAAGGTTTGGATGCAAATTAAATATGCCATATGCTTCTTCATTCATTTTGGATATATTTACTTTGACCTGCTGGGCACTCCCCAGCATCTGTAATTTGAGATGTAGGCACTTATCACTTGATGAGCTATACTAACCCACCTCTTAATAATGAACCTGCAATTTTTCCATAGTGAAATGAAATATCCTAAGAAGTCACTTGCGATGTGACTATGCCCTAGAAGTCTCTCCTTTTAGTGGCCTCTGGGTGTTCTCCAGGCCTGAGAGAGGGCTGAGTGTCGACTCCCCCAAGAGAAGTCCGCCTAGGAGTGTAGCAAGGTGTGTGTGATGCTCACCGAGTATTTGGAGAGCTAGCTGAGGCAAATAATGGCTCTTTCATTATGTACAGACCTCTGCTCTAACCTTAGGTCACACATTGAAAGTGCAGGGTCTTGAACTGAAAATTCTTTATATTTTTAAAAAACATCAGATGTGCTTTTTAGACTATTCAACAAGTAACAAAGAAGTCAAAAAAGTTTCTAGTGAAGAAGGACTTTACAGCTCACTGTTTACATTTTACCACTTTATAGGTGAGAAACCCACTATTTAGAGATGTCCAGGATGAAATGTTTTGAAATCTTAACTTAGTGTTAGAATTAGGAGCAGAACTTGATTCTTTTGCTTTTGACAGCAACAATTTTTATAAATAATATTTTTGAGCACTGGAATCTGTCAATATATTCATTTGCTTCAGTTTATTTTGGCTCTCACATATGATATTTTTTGAGAAACCTGTTCATTAATAGTATTATTTTTGTCATCACAAAAGAGAAAAATCATATCTGTGATTATTTTTATAAGGATTCAAAGGCTTTAAATTTAACAAAAATTATATTTCCCACAATCATAACACACCAATTACAGTACATTCTTCTTAACACATGAATAGTTTTAGACTGTCTAACTAGATATATTCATAATTTCCCTGAGTCTCTATATTTCCAGCCTTGCCAGTTGATCCCTCTGATGTGAAATGCAGAGTCTGGAATAGCACTGAGAGACGTCTGTTCACTCACTGCTCACTGGACAATGTTTCGTCAGGCCCTGATTTTCCTGAAGAAAAGACAGAGTCCAGGCTTGCAGAGGATGAATGACAAGGTTTCCATCAAGCCTCTGGACTTGCAAAGACATTTGGAACATTTATTTAAAAGCTGAGGAAAAGAAAGAGGAAGAAAGGTGGAAAGAAAAGGATAAAAGGAAGACTTGTGGCTATAAGAGCAGAGAGTACCAAAATATTCACACCAAATTCATCTTTACTTGAATCCGGAGCCCCAAACTACCCTTTTTACAGACTAGAAAAACAGTGTATGTCACCCAGCAACTGAACACAAAGATTGGTGGAAATTTAAATCTCATGTACTATAAATAACAATGATCACAGCAAGAATATTTTAAATAGGAAAAGGGAAGAAAAAGAAAAAAAAAGAAATTTTTGTCTTTTTTCAAGAAATGAGTATACATACTCACACTAAGGAAGTACAACAGTGTTTAACAGACTAATGTGTGAATGCAACCTAAGCTTTTGATTCTATCAGTACTTACTAACAGAAGTTCGGATTACCTGGGATTAAAATCATAAGTATAAAAAAACATGAAAAAAACAGCTGCCGATCGAGTACCTTAACTAGTCATTCCTGATTGACATCACATTCTGCTTTCTGAACTGCCGTTCCTCGGGTATGCAAATCTTCTCTGGATGCTGAAGCATAGCGCTTTCTAAATCTGTGGGCAAACTCACATCAATCATTTTTTTCAAGATATTCAAGCTAATCTGATGCCATCCTTTGTCACGCTTTACTTCTCAGTCCTCTGACACGGCAAGAGAAGTTCATGGCAACCATAATTTGTCCTTATAATTCTTCGGGACCTATTCAGTGCATGCAACAGGAAAGAGCAGTTTCTGGAATGAAGAATCAGGCATAATTGGTTAAAAAGACTGAAATGGCTAAATTAAAATCAAGTCATATACTGTGGCCAAGAAAGGAAACAGGAAAGTATTCATGTCTGATGTTATCGTCCTGGGTACCGCACTGAGGAGCACGAGCTCCAAACATGAGAAATATGCCTTATGTTGATTATCACCCAGTGAAGTAAGACCATAAATAATATAAAGTAAAGGGCATGAACTTCCCCCACAAAGTCAAAGCTCCTCTTCACACAAGGTGAACAGTTAAAGGGAAAAAATACGTTTTCAACTACTGTTCACTTTATGTAAGCACTGACACGCTTGTGTCAAAATGCAAGTTTCCTGCCTTCAGCAGTTCTTGAATAGATAAAATGACATATATAGATGGGCAACCTGATTTCCAAAGCCATTTTTCTACTGCTGTACCTCATGAAGATAGACACTATTCTATTGCAGGAGGGCTGGCTTAATGGAATTATTATTAGACATTGCTATTGCCCTGATAATATCATTATACCAGAGACATTAATTTGCATCAGCAAATGCAGTTAATTTGATTAAAGGTAGTGTGACTAGAGAAGCACGAAGTCCTTCCTCAGTGGTTCTATGCCTGGAAGTTTCCCTAAGCAATGTCACTTTCTAGTGCTGCACTTTGCTATTTCCTTAAAAATCTATGAGATTAATGATAGGTATTAATGATACGAAAGAAAATCACTCTCCCTTCTTCCTTCTCTTGCCATCTCCTCTTTAAATATACCCATTTTTGCAACAATCCACTGGCTCATAGAATTATAAAAATAATATTCAAGTGTATTATTTTTCCATAACTCTGGGAAAACATTGCATAATCTCTTGCTTTCATTTGCATTTTCTGTTTCATTTACTTGGTTCTTGTAAAGTTTGGCCATGGCATCTGAGATTTATACTGATATGAACTGAAATTTCTTCTCCCTACTGACACTAAATGACATGAATTCTTTCTGAATTTAATTATAACCACTTTTATTCACCTTTGCTCACTTACAAAATTAATCAATTGACTCAAAGTGTCGTTTGAAACAACAAAAAACACCCTTCACATCTGGTGGGCTCACGCATATTATATTTCAACCAGGTGTGATGGTAAATTAACCTCCTAAAATAAATGCGTAAATACCTCTGCCCTAATTATAGCTACGAGCCCCGCTCCAATATTCTCTCCTCTATGTTGTGGAATTCATGAACTTGTTTAATAGCATGCCTAATTTGGACAGGCAGAGTGATTATGAGTGGGTCCAGCATTAAGCCTGATAACTCAGTACTTCTATGATTAGAACAGTGACTACTTCCTCCTTAGCTTTTATGTTTGTGCGTAAAATAAATGACTCTGATTGGACCTTTTAACTACAACCCACTCTGCCAAAAGCAAATGAAAACTACATATGATCCCAAATGTCTCCACGTGTAGAATACTGTTTCTCAGCTGTTAGAATTTGTTGTTCTGTCACCAATTTATCAGTTGGGGCCACTTAACTCATACTCACTTGAGCAGAATTAAAAGTGTTTACTTTCCTCATAAGAAGGCAGTCACATATGTACCAATTTTGTTTTAACTGTGGAAAGCAGGGAGCTGAAAACAGAGTGGAGAGGGGATTCAGCAAGGCCTAATCAATCACTGACAGATTACAGCTAAAGCCACTTCCATACCCATTAAAGCAGGACAAATGCAGAATTGCAACTGAACAACTTCTAGTTTTAAGCCAACAGTGGGACTTCCTAGTTATTTATCAAAGTCATTGCTGGTAAGCAGCATGCCTCGCTGCTCGATTGTACTTCACAGCAGACAGAGCTGACTGAAGCTTCAGCCATGAAAGAAGTGTTTATGCCCTCAGCTGTGGTGCTGTCAGCCCTCTGGAATTTACTGTAAATCACACAGCTTTTATTGCAAGATTTAGTAGCTTATCCTCTGTGGGCTCTATTCACTGCAAGCTTGTTACTATTTGGATGTTAGCCTCAGTCCATAAAGGGACTTGCTACACATCATCAAACAGTGGCAAAAAACCAAAGGTTTCATTTTTCAATTTTCTAAACCCTAAACTCCTCAACAGTCATTGAATTTCATTGCAGAAAGTGGAAGTCTACTTTATTATGGTACTCAATTTCCCCAATGGAGTTATACACTTATAACATTACTTTTATTTCCAATGACAGGATCTGGCCATCTGTCCTGGCTGTAATTTCATAACACACTCACTAGTTTTTATTTTAAGGGAATTTCTAGATATTACATTGAGCTTGTGACAAAATTGCAATGTATATATAAAGCCCACAATAATGATAACTATATTTAGTACTGCCTAACATCTTAACAAAATATTTTTTTTCTTACTCTAGCAATGGAAGAGTCTGTATGAGTGTCTAACACAATTTAACTGACAAATGGGAGAGGTATGGTGAGCAAGTTTTAAAGAGACAGAAATATAGAAAGGAATGGGATTACCCCAGTCAGATCCACACAGGACAGTATTACTGCACAGGCAGTTCGCATTTTATCAAAAGTGGTATTGTATGCCACTTTTATCAGAGCTATTTCTTCTAAGATCAAATAAGAAAAATACTAAGAAATCTAAGAGTCTGTGATAAAGAAGTCTGACTTTATAATGAAGAGGGTTTGCCCCACAAAAGCTTGTTAATCTGACAAGATGTTTAAAGATAATTTGTCACTCGCTACATAATATAGTGAAGTCCACTTACAGCACACTCAGATCCAGTGCAAGTCTGAATAGGGAATCAGAAAAGGAGTCCTGGATTGTTTCAATGCATTGTAATGTGCAAATTACAATTCCTCCAAGAGTGAACCTACACTTACAGAGAAATGATTTCATGGGAATAAAGAATGACCTGATGACAAGCGCCATTTGGAAGCATTAGGTATAAAGTATGAAAACACTTTGCCTGTGGGGCTTTGTTGAGAAACTCACAGGAGGTGAAAGTGGTTTAAAAGCACTTGAGCCAAAACACGTAAGTACACAAAGGAGCATGATAGCTTTAAACTGGGAAGCCAAGTGTGATTAAATAGTGATAGATTAACAAGGAAGGAAATTTATAGAGAGGAAAAGAATAAAGCCATAAATGTATGAATAGTAAATGGAAAGTAGTAATGATTTCCCAGTTTGTATTTTAAAAATTCAGAAGTAGTTACTGGAATAAAAGAGGACAAGCATTAAGATTTTTCTTTGGAAATAGCTGTTGATGAACAGATCTTGTCCATCAAGAAATGACTCAGCAATTTAGACCTCTGAGATGATAAGCAGTAGGTACCAGATTTTAGCCTTTTACCAGAAAAATAAATGTAAAAGTGAACAAAATATATAAACAGTTTTTGGACAATGGGCTTCAGGCAGCATAGAAACTTCATCACTGAGATGGAATAAACAAGGTGAGCCTTACGATTGTCCCATGTATTGGATTGGTAAGTAGTAATCAACTTAAACACAGCTGAACTGAATCAGCATGGTTCTGAGTGTGGGTGGCCCACCTGAGGACTGTTGCCAGCATAAAGACCAGACCTGGAGAGAAAGAGAAGTGCTGTGGGTTCTCCTAAATGTGTTGTTGTTTGGAGCTATTGGTTCTTCTGGAGGAGCTTGGCATGCTGGCTCACCTGATAGGAACTCAACCATTGTAATCAGAGGAGCTCTGGACCTTCTTGCTGAGAATGGCTGCATTTTATTTTGGGGGAGCTTTGGTCTTTACTTTGAGCATTGCTTCCAGGCTCCAAAGGGGAAGGTGTGTGCTATTTAATCTGCAAGAGAAGTTTGCAATCTGGCTTCCTGATATGTACTCGACTGTTCTCAATGTCAGAGGAGCTCAAGACCTGACTGTCACTAAGGATGGCTGTGGTATTTTTCAGGGGAGTCCTGGTCCTTATTTTGAGAATCACTTTTGGCTCCCTGCTGAACCCTCAGCCTACTGGCACAGATTCTTCACCATGCTGGTACAGACTTTCTAGCTTCCACCGCTGACCTTTGGGCTCGCCCTCCACGGATTCATGAAATAGACTTGCATGAGTCATTGTCATGGGCTCTAGGTTTTCAGCTGAACTCATGCAGGTTATTGCCATGGGATCCAGGCCCTTGACTGGATTTTCTAGGTCCTTAGTGTTGTGGACAGATTTCCTGCACTTTCTTTGTATTTGACTCCTTGAGTGACTGTTATAAATAACACATATAAATAATTATGTGTCCTGTATATAATTGTTCTCCTTGCATCCTCTGACTACAACACCTCAGTTTACTGCCTTAACTGAGATTCCAAGTTGCAATACTAGGATAGGGAATTCGGATAAAGCCAGGAGAATCGCGAAATGAAGCTTATAGGAATCCAAAGTGGTTCACGTTCACAGTGCAGAATACCAGAATACTATGAGGAGAGAGAGAGAGAGAGAGAAAGAGAGAATATGAATGAATATAAACATTCCAGAGATCTGAATAGGGTTCCCCTAAAGGTTTTGATCAGGACTTGGGCAACAAGAAATTACCAAAGGCCAAATTAAACTACTAAAAAGTAACAGAGGGAAAAGTCCCTGAGACTCACACAAGATTAAAATTCCCATGGAGAAAAGTTTAAATTCTCATAATTCATAGGGCATCAAGTAAACTATACAGAAAGTATAGCCTTGGTAATGAAGAAAATTTAGCATTAAGCTAACAGCTTCTCTATTCTCACCTACTCAATACAAAAGCCAGTCTTATCAGAAGAAAGATATTTTCAAGCAACTTAATTGAAGTCGTAACGAAAACTCAAGAGTATTTGAAACAATAAAATATATCTAGTGTCAAATAAACAAAATTCATAATGTCTATCATCCAATCAAAAATTGACTGATGGAGGAGCTAAAGATGGCAGATCAGTGAGCAACAAAATACAGAGCTTTCCAGGGAGAAACAACTCATATGTCAGGATAAAACATCCTGGAGAGATCCAGACAGGGGGAGAAGGATCCTCTTGACACAGGAAGAAATTAAAATGAATAAAGCTCATCAAACACACAGTCTCAGGGCTACAGTTGGAACAGCTAAAAGTACCAGACACAGCACTTTCTGCTGCAACCTGCCAAGCCATCTGAACTTACACTGGCCATAGCGCGTTGCTACTGGCAGAGCCACCCAAACTCGTTCCCGCCATCATTCACAGGAGCCACAGCTGTGCTGAAGTCAGGGGTTGGTGAGCCCAATGGAGAATGGAGCTGGAGAAGGGAACTTCATTAATCCATGGTCAGTGCTGGGAATGAGAACCCCCTCCATGGGTAGGGCATGACCAAATGGCTGACATGTTGGAATCAGGCAGGAGGAGCCTGAACTAGGAACAACAGTGACTTCAGTTGCTTACTCCCTCCCCAGAGCAGATTTGTGGGATTTTCTTGGCCTGGGTCAAGCCCTTGGCTGGGACCCAATAAACCATCCCAAACTGATTCCCTACACCTAGCACACACAAACCTGGTGAAGGCCCCTGAAGTTTGACTGGCCTGGTGTGGAGGGGCCAGCTTTTACAGCCCCTGTTTACACCTTGGTGACAAGAGCAAACAGGAGAGGGCAGAAATCCCTCACCAGTGTGCTTCAGAAGAACCATAACCAACAAGAGGCTGAGACCTCCACTATAAACCTGTATGGAAGAAACCAAAACCATGAAAAGAGAGAGAAACAAGAAAAATCCCCCAACCCAAAACCCTGAGAACACTGATCCAGGAGAGGGAAAAGCAAAAGAGACTGAGGGCAGCAAACATGCAACATCAGACATGGATTCAGTAGACATTAAGAGATATCTTTGGGACCTTGTCGACGAGCAGTGAAATATTAAATCATGTAAAGCAAGATATAAGTAGATTAATAAAAGATATGCTAAGCACCTCTCAAGAAGACATAGGTGGAAGAAGGGAGGAACACAAACAAAGGAGAGAAATGTTCCATAAAGAATATAAAGAAAATCTAGAATAGATGAAGAGATTCAAAGAGATTACCAGGAAATTTAAAACTCCATTGAAAGCTAGCAAAACTGCTTACAAGAAACTAGGGATAGACTATCAAACTTGAAGACAAATTTGCAATGTGTGATCATGAAAGCAAAGATCTCTTAAAAATAACAAGGAAACAGGCAGTAACAATACAAAGGCTAGAAGATGACAAAGGAATCTATAATTTAAGAATAAGAAATGTGAACAAAGAAGCAGGAATACAAACAAGCAAATTGCAAGGGCTATTTACTGAAATAATTAAGGAAAACTTCCCAAGCATGGGAAAAGAAAATGACATTCAGTTGTGTGAGGCATACAAGAACTCCAGCCACCTACAACCAAAACAGATCTACACCGAGACATATAATAATCAGGATCCCAGAAATTCATCACAAGAACAGAACATTAAAAGCCATCAGAGAAAAGAAACAAATTACCTACAAAGGTAAGCCTATCAGGATCACGGCTGACTTGTCTACACAGACCATCAGATCAAGAAGAGTGAAGTATTCCAAGCCCTGAAAGAAAATAACCTCCAGCCTAGATTGATGTACCCTGCAAAACTGTCACTAGAAATTAATGGAGAAACAAGATGCTTCCATGACAAAGAGGAACTGGGGGAATTTGTGATCACCAATCCAACCCTACAGAGAATACTGAAGGACATTTTAGAGAGAGAGAGAAAAAAAATACCAGGATTTTAGGAACAGTGGCAGAAAGGCCTCAATGAATGGGGCAGGCAGTAGAATGAAGGAGAAAAGTAGACAAATGAAGGCAGAAAAATAGCATAGCAGAAATGAGGCAGAGAAGGATGGCTAGAATCTCTAACATAGATGGCCTTGATACACTATATTGTTAATAGTGCACCA